>JBCEWC010014829.1:0-14120 GCA_038996855.1 Solanum aculeatissimum
ATGATGGCTTGATCGAGGACTTTCGGGTTCTCCTTCGCCATGTCACATCTAGGCCCCCTATCCGGGTCGTGACACTACGCTGGCATGTAGTTATGACAAAAGAAACTTTCATAGGACCCCTTAGGTCGAGCCTCCACCTCCAATTTCATTCGGTGCTAAGAAATTATCCATGATAATCCATATATATATATATACGTGATTGAAAAAGGAGAATAAGTCTTTTCAAATCTTCATCATGCATACTTAGGCTTAAAAACCAAACATTCTTCATAATCATGCATATTTGGGCTAAAAAACCAAATCATACTTCAATTCATGAATACATGCATAGGAGTAGTCATTCACACTTGTATATGTTGGTGAATCCTTACCCATACATACTTAAAAGCCATATCATAGACATTATGTGATCACATGTCATGTCATAACCATACTTGCTTGAAATCATAGTCATAGTCATAACTGGGTAATAATTCATATCATACATTTCATGAAAACAATTGTTCATGCATGCATATGCCATGAGGAATGAAAGAATATCATGGGTATTAGGAATTCATCATTAAAACAACGTAATAAGATGAAAACATATGAAATGCATGAAGAAATCAATAATTAAAACATACTTGAATTTACCCATGTATAGATTCATAAATTAAAGGGACATGCATATTCAATTCTTCATAAAATCTATGTAAATCATAATAACAAGATTTAAATCATCATAAAATCAATAATTAAGTTCAATTAAGTTCATGAACAGTAACCAGTCAAATCATGAACCTTAAACACAAGAATGTCACATCATGAACAGTAACCCAGTCAAAAAGTCAAAGTCAAACCCAGTCAAAGTCAATCCTAGTCAAAGTCAAAGTCTAACCCAATCAAAGTCAAACCTGAAATGTAACATCATGAATAGTAACCAGTCAAATCATGCACCTTAAACCTAAAATGCCACATCATGAACAGTGACCCAGCAAAAAAGTCAAAAGTCAAAGTCAGTCAAAGTCAAACCCAGTCAAAGTCAAAGTCAAACCCAGTCAAAGTTAAATCCAGTCAAAAGTCAAACCTAAAATGTCACATCATGAACAGTAACTGATTTAAAACTGATTTAAGAGACATTTGCAATTCATACATAGAAATCATGAAATTAAAGAAAGTGATTTTTGGGTCTTCATGATTGGAAGGGAATCATCAACAAATCCTACATACCTTGAATAAATAGAAGAATTAGGATGGAATTGACTTGAATAGAAAGACCTCTTGAAATCCTAGCTTGGATCTTTAAAGCCTTGCTTGAATGGAGTCTTAGAAGATAGAGTTTCTTAGCGTCTAAGTGTTTAAAATGAGAATGAATAGTAATGAAGGAGTATAGGCTGATTTAGGGGTCTTAGGATAGCCATAAAGTCATAAAAGGCCTTAGAAGTTAACCAAATTACCACAGGACCCTTAATGAAATGGAACAAAAAACAATTCCGGACACCTGTACTTTAGGCTCCAAGGCTCGTGAAGCCTTGTACTGACCGTACAAGTTCCCGTGAAAATGTCCCCTTTGACACTTATAAAAAGTTGGCCAAAGGTGTTTCCACCGAAGGCTTCATGGTTTGTGAAGCTCTCCACGGTCCATGGTAAAGTTCGTGAAGCTTTCCAAGTTCCGAGACTGTACATTGATACTTAGAAAAATATACCACAAGATACTTCCACGGGAGCCCACCATAGTCATTGGTGGGTTGTACGGTCTGTACAACTGCCCTTGGTTGTTGCCTTAGCCAAAACAACGATTTGAAAGGAAGGACACCTTCCAAGAGCCTCTTTCAGGGCCAACGGTGAGGACCACGAGCCATGAAAGGCTCCATATAGGGCCACTTGACCTTGAACCTCTCCTGAAGCCACAAGAAGCCACATAAATGGCCAAAGGTCACCCCTAAGGCTGCCTCCACAACTCATGGACCTCTTCACGGTTCATAGGGGTGACCATGGAGAGGCACCATGGTAAAAAAATTGGAAACCCAATTTTTAAGCATGGTTAAGGCCTCCCGAGGTCCGAGTCCTTACAAAATGAATCCATAAAATCAGCTCCAAAACACCAAACCACTATCAAGAATGAGATATACGCGTCAAAAGTAGTTAATTGATAGGAATTTGATCTGGGGGTAAAATGGTCAAAATTAGGTTATTTTTTGAAATCTTGAATCTAGAAATTGAGCTCACAATTAGGTTCTACATGAAAAATGAAGTTAGTGGGTGAAAATTCCATAAATGTTGAGTAGAAATTGAGGGAGAAGTCATCATTTAAAATTTGAATCATGTTCTTGAAAAAACATAAAAAATTGGAGGGTTGAAACCAAAATTTCAAGTCAAAATCATAATTTAAATACTGAAAATAAAAGAATTTTTGTTTAGGAAGCTTATCCATATAAAAGTTTTTATGTTCTTGAAAACAACATTAAAAATTGGAGGGTTAAAACCAATAATTTCAAGTCAAAATCATAATTTAAATACTGAAAATAAAAGAATTTGTGCTTAGGAAGCTTATCCAAATAAAAATCAACGAAAAATCTTGCCCAAAATTGCACCTCTAAGCTTTTAGATCTCTAAAAATGGAAAAAATGGTGTAGTAGTCAAAATGGGGAAGAAGGGATATTTTCAGAAAATAAAATAAAAGAAAAAGGGGTTGTTGACCACATTGACTGCGGTCAACTTGCACCAATACCCTTCAAAACATGTTTTTTGACCCCCTAGAACCCTATAAATATGAACCAAATATGCAACCCTACAAAAAGCAATATTCCGAATGCGATGGAATCATTGGAATTGCCATTAGATCTTCCAAACTTCAAATATTGACCAAGTCAAACTTATGATCCAAATTAAACTTAATATGCAACTTTGGGTCCAAAATATCTACTGTAACTCCGAATTCAGTTTTGACAATTCTCCTAGAGCAAAATTCGTATTCCGGAGCTAATGGAATCGACAGAATTACATGCCGACACTCGAAACTCAAGTTGACCTCAAAACTCAAAATTTCAAACTTTAAGCCTTTAAAAACTTTATTTAGCAAAACTCTAACTTTTTACAATGTTTTCAAAATCCAACCTTTAGACTCAACAAAACATGACCCACGACAACTTTCGAGAATGGAAAAATGGTAATTTTGTTGAAAATTCCAAAAGTGACCTTCAGAGTCATTACATCATTCACCACTAAAAATCATGTTCGTCCTCGAACATAAACAAAAGGGAGGAGCCTCACTAGAAGTAGCCAAGAGTTTTAAAAATAATTCTCAAAGTCATTAATTGTTTCCAAGTAACCTCATTTTCAAGAGTTATACCATTAGGATGTACTATCAAGAATAAGACTTAGGAACCAACATAAAAGTTTCCTTCCAAGAGTAATTACCAAACTAGAAACAAGCTATTGAACCAAACGTGAACCAATGCTCTCATACCACAATGTACTCATCAAGATAAACTTCCACCTACGATACCACAAGGCAACTCAGATCTCTTTCTGGTGAAGGCCAAGAGTGAGTCTGAATTAATCATAGTCAATTATAATATACAAACCATCACAACCTCATCCAAGTTTCGTCCTCTTAACATAATCCTCCCCGAACTTAAGTTGTGCAATGCTAATACTTAGACAATGCATACTCGTAAAAGGGAATCCTATTAATCTATCCCAAAGGAAGAAAAAGACCAGGACAGACAACTAAACCCAAGCTTATAAAACCTCCAGTAACACAACTTGAATATTGGAACAATAGTTGAATCAGGAATCTTTTCCACGAGTTGTAACTATTCAATTAGGAATTAAGTCCAACCACATGTAACCCTTCGAGGGGAAAATACCTCAATAGCCAACTCAAAGACTCCTACCCTCATGCAAATTTAAGAAATTCTTGACCACTTCATAAATTTTGTATACCATAAGCATATAACATTTATTTACAACTAAGTATCTACATCACCCATCATAATAGTCTATGTTTACTTCCATCAACAAAGTATTATCCATCCAAACCAAAATCATCAATGGCACACATAAAATCATAAGTCCTTTCTGTAGTGCTTCTATGATTCACCTATAATGATTGAACAACCCGACCTAACACAAAACACAAAATTTCTCACATATCACTATTTGTCATTTAACCCAAACCAAACCTTCTAAAAAGGAGTCAATAATCTTTCATAACTCAGTGGTGAGTCAACCTATCTCACATTATCACACAAACTAAAAGCAAAAGTCCATACAATTTACAACTTTGAACCATGGATCTATACATGATGTCTAATCTCCTTCACTTTTCTTAACTTGTATTTGTCATCAATGCTACAAGGATGTCTAAATGCTTAACCCATACTCATGGATCAATCTTAAATGCTCAAACTCTTTGATGCCCAAGGCTAATGTACTTGCCTAAGCCATTTATTCTTATTATTTCATAGAAAAACTCTACAACAAATTACCTTTTACTTCACATCAACTTCTCAAATGTAACTTCATTAAGTTCTTTGACCATCAAAAGTAGCAGAGTCTATAATCAAAGTCATACTCAAATCCCTTCAAAATGCTTAATAACCAATGTAACCAACCATCTCATTGCTTGAATAATCCATAACTTGACAAAATCAACTAACGAATGTGAACTTACCATGAAATCCTGGATCTCGCTTCACCCTATGCAACCGATTCCCTTCTCAATCATGATTAATACATAACTTGAAGATCTCTAGAGATTGCATAACCTAGTTTATCATTGATCACTTCCTTATATATCTTATCATGCTCGTCATTATCAACCCAAGTTGTACTTATCACTGAATTGAACGCCATAAAGAAACTTGTTCTCACACTTGAGCCAACTCCTGCAGACTTCTCTCTCTTATCTTACCCAACAATCTCTTAACCCCACTGATATGTGTAACTATCTTATCATATTCCAATCAAGGTAACCAAAGTCATACCATACAATAAAACTAATATTATTATTGATATGGTAGCCCAATCTCAAGTCATACCAGCCAAATTTACTGATTCAACCAATGATCCACATGCACTTTCTTACTAACATTTCCATTTCCATTTACATTCATATGAGTGAATTTGACAACCTTATTAGTCCATATGCTTGCTATCTTAATATCAATGCGCTACTCTTAGCTTACAATAAACTTGCCAGTCCCCATATAGATCTCTGGAATAAAATCCACACTTAAACATATTAATACCCATTCCAAGATTTACCACTATGACTTCCCTTATGACCGAATCCAAACTCAAACATCCATAGCAACAATCAATTATTCTTCCTGAATGTGATGTTAATGCCAAAATCTTCTACCTCAGTAAGTGCAGTAACTGACAACTTCTTAGCGACTAATATTCTTTCTCAAAGACCAGTGCCTCCGTCCTCGTATATTACTAGTATCATATCAGAAGACTCACTAGATTAACCACTAGAATGCTTCACACCCCCAAGAAGTTTGTGTTAGAATAGTCCACACTTTTATCTCATTGAAGAGGTATCACACATAATCGAATTGGTTTTATCCCTTACCAAGAAACACACCTTCTTTCTCAAACTAGTTGGGTAGTGGAAGCAACATAACCCATAACCCTAGACAAATAGACATAAACACTGCCATAACAGTTGTATCATAATCATTAGTACTATATACCCTCTCCAAGAAGGTGCAGTAGAAGTTCTGGTTTCAATGAACACAATGTCATCCTCTTCCATACTAAGAAACCCTCATTTCACAAACTTCACAACTATAATCCCATAATCATTGTGTGGATAACATAGTTATTCCCCTAACTATATTATGCCACATTTACAAATCGCCCCAAAAATCTAATAGACCATGAAAGTACCACCCTCCATGCTAAATGGGTAATAAGAAAGAATACGGTGTTAATAAAGTCCTTCAATAAGTTTAACCTTCCAATACCTTACCTTTAGCAAACCTCATCAGACCACAACCAAATCCAAATCTCTTCAAATTATAAAACAATCCAAGGCTAATCATGCATTCATCCACTAAGTTTATTACTGCTTTCTTAGAGATAGATCAAATTTCAAGCCACATAATGACATCTCATATTCCTGCACAAAACACTAAGCACAAGTTCCCACTATTAAATGATCACCTACTGAGGTAGATACATGCATGTGCATAGGCATATAATCATACAACATTCAAAAACCCAACAATAACCACGCATGAAAAGAATTGAAAGAACAAGAGGGAATTTCCTAATAGTATCCACAACCTCTCAAGGATAAGTAATAGACGTCTCTATACTGATCCTTAAGACTCTACTCGACAGGCTTATACACATGTGAGGCCTATGAACCTGGATCTCTAATACCAAATTATCATGAACTGAAATTCAAGTGTGATGACACTCACCTAATCCACCAAGGAGAGTCAGCCGTAAACCTAAATAAGTCAACATAATAATTAAAGCAGAAGATAAACAATCTAAATAAGATAGATAAGCATAGGAAATAAAAAACTACAACCTTCCGAGAACTGTTGTCATAAGTACAAGCCTCTAATAATAGAATACTCAAAAACAATATAAGTCTCATTTTCTAGTCCTCAAATAGAACAAAACATAAGATAGAATCCTTGAAGGCCTACTAAAGGTACAAACAACTACCTCACAAGTGATCTAGAAGCTCAATCCTGTAATGAAAAATAACTAGTAAGAGGGATCGGGCTCACAACCTACAAAAATATAGCTAGGGGTGAGCACCAAATGATAGGGTACTCAAAAAATAGAAATAACCTAGAGGAAAACAATGAAGAACATAAATACTACTTAACTCCCAACTATAAATTACCAAACTGTAATCCTACACTCAGAAAATTTCCAGCACAATATAGTATACAATTCACAATAAAATAGATATACTCATTACCTAGAATAATATCTCAATACGCATATATAAATATATCCAACAGATACTCAAGTCAATGATATAATAAGTAACCAATCTTATAAGCAATACAGTAGTAACATCAATATGGGTATGATATGAGATGGAATAGATGCCATGATATGTAAATAATACAATGCAATATCATATAATCGTGATGCATATCTATCGTACGGTACACATCCGCCAATTGTATCAGACCAGAACCCATAGGGGCCACACAAGGACTATGTATCCATGAACATTGCTGGCAAAGATTTTAGCCAATACTCATCCATCTTGAAATGACCTCAAACCTATCCAAAATTGACCTTGGACAACCGACATATTACCTCGGCTTGATCTGTAGAGACCTCGGCCACCAACCCACATGTTACCTTACTCATTTCTCGGTTGTAGCCATCACAAGTATCAAATGCACAAATAATAGAGAATGCCAAGTCCATGATTACAATGATATCACAATGTCAACACCATAATGATCTCAGTATTATCAAAGTATCAATATCATCAATGCCTCAATATCATATATATGTCAAAATCATCAGTGTCTCATTATCATCAATATCTCAATATATATATCAACACAGAACTAGCCGGAACAATTTCCGTTCGGCTTTTCATCATAAATGGAACATCAAGCTCATAAATGTCATCATATCACAAGTATCACTTCCAAATTCATGAATGCATGCAAGATGTCCATATAGTTCTCTTATTCATAATTCATCGATCATTTCATTGTCTTTCAACATTTGATTCATCATTAACACATTAAGAAATAATCACAGTATTAACATAGATCAACTCTTTCAATTAGCCTTAGTTCACAAGTAATTAGTTTCAAAATTCCCAATAACATCTAAATATATACATTTAGCTTAACATTTTACGTAAGAGATTCAATATTCAATTCCATGTAATATAATCCAAAGTTCAACAATAAGAACATCATGAACACCTTCATACTATTAACAATGACATCACAAGCTCATTTCATGATATTATCTCACAAGTCTAAGTCAACAATAATAGATATTATCTCATACTTCACTTCATACATGTCATAATTTCCACCATCCTATTACCCAAATCATATCCACTAGAACAGTTCTCTAACTCCCAAATTTCACATTGAGAGAAAATACTAAGTTAAAATCAACTCAACAAGGGTTAGGGTCCACTTACTTTAATCAATAGCCGAATGAATCAAAAACTAGATAATTCATAAGTTCACAAGTATTCATAATCCTACAATTATTTCACAAGGATTCAAAACATTTACAACTACCCAATTCCAAATCCCATGATCGAAGCCTATAATAGTATAATTATATCCCATTTCATACCACAATCATCCAAACCCACATACATAGGATAATACAAGGTTCAATCATACTTAACAAAATATTAGAAGTCTACTTTCCTTAATCAAAGTCTCAATCAACTCAAATCCAAGCCTTTTTCCCTTCTACATACTCTAAAACACCATAATCTCGAAGTCCAAATCACAAACTAGCAAACCGAATGAATGAATCCACAACATCGGCTCCAAAACACCAAACCATTATCAAGAATGATATATACACTTCAAAAGGTGTCAATTGATACCCATATTGATAGGAAATCGATTCGGAGATAAAATGGTCAAAAATTAGGTTATTTTATAAAAATCTTGAATCTAGAAATTGAGCTCACAATCAAGTTTTACACAAAAAATAGAGTTTGTGGTTGAAAATTATATAAAATTTGAGTAGAAATTGAGGGAGAAGACGTCATTTAAAGTTTGAATTATGTTCTTGAAAAACATAAAAAATTAGAGGGTTGAAACAAAAAATTTAAAGTTAAAATCATAATTTAAATACTGAAGAAAAAAGAATTTGTGTTTAGGAAGCTTATCCAAATGAAAATCCACAAAAAAATCTTTCTCAAAATTACATCTTCAAGGTGTTAGATCTTCAAAAATGGAAGAAAATGGTGTAGTTGTCAAAATGGGAAAGAAAGGGTATTTTTAGCAAATAAAATAAAAGAAAAAGGGGTTGTTGACCGCATTGACCCGCACTGACCGAGTGTTGACGCAATCAACTTGAACTAATACCCTTCAAAACATGTTTTTTGACCCTCGAAACTCAACCAAAACCCTATAAATCTGAACCAAATATGCAACCCTATCAGAAATGATGTTTTGGACACAATGGAATCATCAAAATTTGCATTAGAGCTTCTGAACTTCAAATATTGACAATGTCAAACTTATGATTTGAATTTAACTAAATATGCAAGTTTGGATCCAAAATCTCCACTGCAATTCCAAATTCAATTTTGGTAGTTCTCCTAGATCAAAATTTGTATTTTCGAGCTAATAGAATCGATGAAATTGTATTATGACACTCGAAACTAAAGTTAACCTCAAAACTCAAAATTTCAAACTTTAAGCCTTTAAAAACTCTTTTTTTTAGCAAAATTCTAACTTTTTACAAAGTTTTTGAAAATTGACTCTTAAACTCAATAAAAAATGACCCACAATAACTTTTGGGTAGGGAAAAATTGTCATAGTGTTGAATATACCAAAAATGACCTTCGCGGTCATTACATGAAATTTTCAAATTCTATACCATGGTCAGATCTGATCCCTGCCAACTTGCAGTTCAACTTTGTCTATATCATCTATACTATATTAAAAGTGTGAAAACCCTTAGTAATGTTATTTGAACTTTTTGCCCTTAATTAAAAATCTCTTCTTTAGATAAAATCGTGTTTTAACCATTTTTTTTAAATTATTTAATTATATTTATAAAATTGATTTTAAAAATATATGAAAAGAAGTGATAAAATAAGAACTTCTAACCATGGAAAGACTCCTAAATCTTCCTTATTTAATAGACTTCTGCTTCTTCCTTATTTGAATCAAGAAAATACCCTATAGTCACTAAGAAAAAATCTAATTTACCATGGGTTCTAATTAGTGACAGAATCTCTATATATAGGACGTTTAAAAATAAATAATTTACCAAAATTAGTGAATTACTTATCTTTTATATGTTCATAATTAAAATTATTATTTTATGTATTGTTTATTATCAAATGAGGTACACACTTTGATCACCTGCAAAGTGCGTACGACAAGTCTAGTCTTTATAAAAATCACTAGGACTTCACAAGTTTCACCCTTGGATTTTAAGAACATAGTAAAGGTGAACCTCGAGTAGTCATCAACAATCACCAAGATATACTTCTTTCCAACTCTGTTTTGAATTTGAACAGGTCCACATAGATCCATTTGAACCAATTCCAACGGCCTTGTAGTACTGACTTGCTTCTTCTTCTTGAGGGAGGATCTGATTTGCTTTCTTTTTACACAATCTTCACAAATTTTTTTGTCAGCAAACTTCATTTTTGGCACACCTCGGACCAGGTCCCCAACTATAAGCTTGTTCAGTAGGGATGGACTAACATGACCAAGACGTTTGTGCCACAATTCGGTGTTTTCACTTTGAGCACTGAGGCATGTAATCACATTGCACAAAGTCAAGATCCACTACATACATATTTTCTAATTCTTGTTGCAACAAGGATTAGTTCTTCAGAAGTTGTGCAATTTTCTGAATGAAACTTTACCTCATTTCCCTTATCACAAATTTGTGAGACACTCAATAAGCTATACTTCAAACCATTGACATAATAGACATTCACAATTAAGTGCTCCAAGGACTTTACAATTCTTCCAATACCTATAGTATAACCTTTTTTGCTATTGCCAATAGAGACACATCCACCTTGAAGTGCCTTTAGTGAGAGGAAGCTTTCAACATCTCCAGTCATATGTTTTGAACATCCGCTATGCATATACCAACATTGACTAGGGATTCTTCCACTCACCTGTAATAAATCACTTGTTATATTTGGGAACCCATTTAAGTTTGAGTCCACAATAATTAGATAAAGTAGCAACAAGTGATTTTCTTGCCCAAAAAGGTTGAACTATTTTCTTTTCACCAGAACCAGTCCTTGGTTTTAGAGTAGGGCCTGGCTTTAGATTTGTTTGTACTAGCATAATTCTTCAAACTTTCCTTAGCCCTTTTCAAGGCAATACAACCCCTTTTAAGATGTTGATTTCTTCCATAGTGAACGGAGAGAAGATTATCAGCCACAGTCAAATACTTGCTATGAGTATCATATAGATGATATTTCTTCACATAACCCAGACCCTTCCGACCATTGAAATTCTGATTGGTGATATTTTCTAACATCTTTGACGAAGTGGTCCATTTGAGAGAGTTACTCAATTCTTCTTTAGCCCTAACCAGGTCCCTTTCTAGAGCAGAGTTTCTTTCTAAGGCAAAATTCAGTTTCAACTCAACATCTTTTAATTTATCCTCCAATTCAAGCTGTAAATACTGATTTCATTCTTTCCTTTTAGCTGAGCTATCAGACCATTCATGGGCTTATCTCTTAACATTATGTTCTTAGACCCCAGAGTGTTCAATTTATCTTCCAAATCAGACAATTGAGTCACTAAAAGGATTTTTTTTATCTTGAAAAATTACTAAAGAATTATTCAAAGAATCCTTTTCAGTGATTAATTCACACAAAGAGTCAATCAACACAACAACCAATTTTCTCAACTTCTTAAGAGAAGAAGTATCAAGAGTTTGCATAAGGTCATCAAGAGTTATCTCATCAATACCTTCTTACTTTTCATCAAACTTTGCCATGAAAGCAAACATTGAGTTATACATATCAATATCATTATTTATGGACATTATTGAAGCATCACCAGGGCATTCAAAGTCATCATAATCACTGGAGGAATTTCCCCAGACACCAAGAGTTTTTCTCACAATTTCATCAGCAACATTTCTTCATTTGGTTTCTGAGAGACTGTGTCCCTCATCTTGTCTCCACCAGATTTTCCATAATATTTTTTCTCTTATTTGATCATAGGAAAATCTCTCATATAATGCCCAGGTTATCTACACTTGTGGCATATATCAGAAGGATTAACAAACTTGCTTGACCCTCCTTTTTAAAATCTATTTTTCCTCACAAACCATTTTAATATTCAAGTCAAATAAGACATATCAACATCCCCATCACTGTCTTCATTAGGATTCACCTTAAGAGCTAAGGACTTGTCCTTCTTCAACTCTTTCTTGAAAATATTTTGCTGCTTGTTGAGTTCATAGGTTAGATTTTCAATGAGTTCATCCATAGTAAGGGTTTTCAGGCCCTTCGCTTTAGTGATGGCATCAAATTTGCTTTCCCAAGACATAGGAAGCACCCTAAGAACCTTCTGGGCTTGTTTGCTTGTACTAATGGGTTCTCCCAAACATCTGAGTTCATTAGTTACTGAGGTGAACATGGTATGCATTTCCTGGTTTGTCAACATATCAACCTTCGGCTCCTTCACCTAAGCAGTGCGTTCATGAGTTATTCTCAAGCAGTCGAATATCTCCTTAGCAGTCTCACAAAGAGAGATACGATTGTACTCATCATTTTCTATCTCACGGATGAGAAATTTCTTAGCTCGATAGTTTTTCTCTACCTTCTTCCGATCAACTTTATTATACTCCCTTATAATTTTAGGAACAATCCTAGTGATATCACCATCCTTTTCTTCATTCATTGGAATATGAGGACCATAAAAAACGATGTCCAAAAGTTCACTATCTTTCGCCATTATGAGGTCATGCATTCTTGTCTTCCACCAGTCATAGAATTCACTATTGAAACGAGGAGGTCTTGTAGTTGATTGTCCTTCTTTCAGATTAGTAGGAGCAACTATTTTTCAACAACATCTTCTCTAGGTGTTAACCTTTTAGAGAAAACCTGCTCTGATACTATTTGTTGAGCTGCAAGAGCCTACTCTACCAAGGGACCAAGTCCCTCAACACAGATAGCAAGAAAGAAAGAAAGTAAAATACAATAGATTTAGAGTGGAAAACCTCCTTGCTCAAGGGAGGAAAAACTACTACCTGATCTACAAGATTTCAACCCAAATTTAAATTAACTTTAAGGAGCAAAATGATTGCAAGACTAGCAATCTTAAGGATTGATCCACAAATCCTTTTTCCCTTTACAAGCAAGTGAAACTCTCTTCAGCTAAGTCACAACAATGCAACCAACTCCTAGCTACCCCAAGCTAAGAACACAAGAAATACACCCCAAAAGAACTTCAAATCAAAACCCCATAATCCTTTGTCAAAGAGGATCTGGTTCATATTAAGAACAAGGAAATAAGACTAAAGAAAGCTTGAGATGAAAAATGAAAGCCTTTGACACCATAGTTGTTTCTTCAGTATATTTCCTGAATAGCAAGATTGATTTTTCTGTTGTGAGTATTATGGACGTGATAATCATCTCTTCTTTGATTTTCAATATATATCAAATTGTGGAATAACAACCTTTTGGGATCACGCACTGGACCACACAATTTGGAGAAATACTATTGGCCAGCAAACCTGCCACACTGCCAATACTAGAGCACTACTGGGATTAGTTATTCGCAAACACAGGTCACAATCAACTGGATACAAAGTTCACACTAAGATGGGATCAGGTCCCATCCCAAAGTTTGTTAATGCATCAAAACTATTTCATTCTAACATCAGCTAACTAAGAATCTTATAATAGAAGCATATCAACCACTATGGCAGACAAAACTACCATGATCACTACAACAAATTCAATTAATAGGGATAAATCATTTCATTTCTTATAAATCATGTTTCGTCACTAAAAGTCTTGTATGGGTAAAAAATTTGTCAATCAATTATCCCTAAAAGTGGGTCACTAAAAGAAAATTAATGCTTCGTCGCTGAAAAAATTCTATTAACTACAAAAAGAAAAATTGTCCGAAAATACATAAATATTTGGAACAAATTTATTTGTTATAAAAAGTGTAATTTTTTTGTAGTTATTACTATTCTTTTGTCATCACCGACAAAATTATATTGTCACTAATTAAATGTTTTGCTATAAAATTACATATACTTCATAGTTGAAGAAATGTAATTTATGTAACTAATGACTACTTTTTATATAAAAAAAAACTTTTCATCTTGAAATGTATAAAGTTGGAAGAAATGTATTATGATAAAAAAAAGGTTGACAATTTTGTAGTTAAATCTATCATTTTGTCACTTAAAGTATTGCTTTTACAGAC
>JBCEWC010014830.1:0-14120 GCA_038996855.1 Solanum aculeatissimum
TTGGTTTAAAGTAGATGTGTTGTGGGCTTGGGCCAAGTGTCGGGCCAAGTCCAAAGATATGACTTTCTGATTTTGGGGTTGGGCCCAAGGATTTGTCTTAATTTTTCATCTAATAAAAGTATAGTTAATTAAAAAAAAAAAAAACCATACAACAGATTAAAATTTTACACAAATTAAAGCAAGCCAAGAAAACCTAACTGGAGACTGAAGAAATTTCTTGCATACCTGATAATAGTTGAGCACTAACAGAACGCAAAGGGATTTTTTTTACTGAGAAATGGAAAGCTATTAAAACACTGTCACCACCGCCTCATGCAGCCATCCAAATGACGCCATTACCTTTCATTCTTTTGTGCTGCATAATACGTGTCTTTCAATATGAAGTTCAACAGACACGTAACACTTTTTCATTTTTTTTAGATTAAGAAATTTGGAGAGCTTCAAATGCCCAACAGGTATTAAATGATTTTGGTTGGATTATTTATATATTTATATTTAAAGGACAAAGAGCTCAATTATCTAATGGCCAAAGCAGAAATCTAATGGCCAAAATAACCCCTCTTCCCTTTTAATGGTTGAAGCATTAAATGGTGGACAACTTTATTAATGGGCCCAGCAAGCAAAGGCAAAAATGTTCTAGCTTTCTTTGAAATATATATTTGAAATTTTCTAATGGATCCCAACTTCAACATGCATTAAATAGTTCTTAAATAAGTCTTAAGACATATTTAGCACTCTTAAATGCTTCCTGATATCAACACCAAATCAGCCTTAGTAGGCATGTCGAGACTGCCTTTTATAAATAGTAGAAAACTAGATGGCCCGTGCTGAGCATGGGCGTACACATAACATTAAAGTTGATGATACTGTACAAAACCCAAGTCTGATGAAATAATGTTCTTCTAGTCATTGTCATTTGCTTATTGTTGTCATGATTTTTTAGTTGAATTGGTGCAATTTCTTCTCTTTTTTTTTCATATTTGAAGTTTCTTGTTTTTCATATATAATAAATTCTTAAGCAAAATAGATAGGATAATAGAGGTAAACTATCTTTATTCTGAAGCATATGGTACTTTTCTTGTCTAAAAAGATATCTAGTTCCTCAACCTCCTCTAGAATTGACATTCTCATTGGTATCTCAACTACACATACATTACACAATAAATATGTGACATAATTATTAGCTCATAATATGAGACACAACAGTTTAAAAGCCATATGATTTTTATCTTTTTTTAATACAAAAGATGGATGAACCTGCAGAAATCAAATAAGTACTTGACATTTGAGAATTGAAATTTACTCGTTCAAGTATAAAATCATAATAACGTAACATTTAAATAATATTAGCAAATATAGATCTTGTGCCAAATGTAATAACGAACTATGCAGCACCTACACCATATGTAAAATTCATTTTAAAACTAAAGATTAAACCTGAGCATATGACCTCCAAAAAAAGGACCAACATGAACAAGTATAAGTGTGAAAGAATAATTATCTATCAATTCCTCCCCAACTTGAATAAAAAATAACCAAAATCAAGGAAGGTAGGAGAAGATAATAGTTCTTCCTATGTTTAACATGAGAAAGTTGTAGCTTAAAGAAAAGAAACTTTTAAGTCTCTAATTTATTCATAAACGACGTTATGCAGACGAAGAAAAAGCATCCGTGTTTTTAGGTAAGCAAAGTAGTTGATGTATATTGTCTTGGAGGGTGATGGACTGGAGTGAAAATGAGCACCTGGTACTCTAACATTACATCGAGGTATTTCCTCTACCCCTTGTTATCTTAAAAAAGCAGGTAAACATTACGTTCTTGAATCACTAACTATATTTTGACTAACCTAACCACCTCCATCCTTTGGGACCAATAAGGAATAGTAGAGAAATATTCATTTATTGTCCATTGACTATGCCTTACGACCTGATTATACGCCCCGACTTATCCTCCATGGATGAACCTTCGTGATCATGTTATATCACTAATAAGAATCACACAAAATTTGCATAAAGCTGCAACGACAACCTAAAAAAAGAAGATAGTAACGCTGATAATTGTAAGAATTTAAAACTCCTAAAATACGAAAACCTACCCGGGATGCAACTTCCTAATATTTAAAACATCAACTGTATGTTAGAACGTAATGAAAAATACTCCAATTTATGTAGCATAATCAATAATTTTTTACCACAAGAATTTTCTCTGTGCAACAGTTCTCCAAAAGTGTCTATAACAGGATTTTTCAAACAATTGTCTTGTTGAAGAGAAAGCAACAGAAAACACCAAAAAAAGATTATGCCACCTTAAGGAGATTGCATATCACAAGAGCACCAGAAGGTTAAATGTCCACCAAATCAATTTTTTCTAAAGGGGTTTCAAGAAGAAAGGAAGGGCACACCTTGGCCGAGAAATTATCTTTATACTATTGATAGAAAATATCTGTACTTGCTGACAAATCATTCATCTCATGTTGCTTGGGTTGTACATATGCACTTGAACTGTACCAAATTAACAAAATCATGTCTCATGAAAGGGCTAAATTACATAAAATATGTTATTTTTACATAGGTTCCAAAATATAACATGACATACATACTGGTGTATCACACATTCAAAAAACAAAAAACTAACAAGTAGAGATTTTACTGCCCAACATCGGGTACAGACAAGGTCAACAATTGGGATCAAAGCAACAATTGCTTATAATTATATGGTAACGCAGTAAGTCATAGTGTTTTCATTGTTTTTCCTATTACGATTGTAATTAAGCTAAAAATATTGACAAAAATAGAGAAGCCTCAAATCACATACTATCCCAGATTTGTCAAGTAAAGATACAAATTTAATTGTCCCTATGCCCAAATAGGAAACCTGCTAATGTAGGCTTGCAACATTTCCTTTGTTTCTCTGCTGCGAGGAACCAAAAACAAATCAGAAGCAAATAATACAATTACAAAAATTATATACCAAAAGAAAAGAGTGAACAAAAAGGAAGGAAAGAGGTAGAATAAGAGTTCCTCACCAGAAGAGAAAATAATTTCTACAAAAGAACCAAAAAAGGTGCAGAAGAAGACACGTGGAGAGTCCACACTGATTACCCTTCATCTCAATATAAGTAAAACTACATGTGTCATCAAGTAAAGGAATGTAACATCAAACACTAAAATATCTATAATTCTGAAAGTACCCTTCGTCGTACATCAAACTTTCACTTATTAAAAGTAGGAAAAAAGGAATGTTGATAAGGTTAAAGGAATTAAATCAGGGGCAACATATAGGACTAACTAAAATGAACCTCAAGTATTTACTGTGTGTGTATGTGATTTGCTAGGGTCCACAAAAATAACATTGATAAACATATTAAAAAATGACCAAAGATGCCTCAAAATCAATAATTATGTTGACGCCCCCCTCCTTACTATTTTCATTTTCCCTTAATTAAGAAGTCACAGTTAGCAGCATGACCTTTGTGACAAATGCTGAATGACCGTAAAAATTGCTGTCAACGGAAAAAAAATATTGTACTTCATTTTTAAGCAAGTCAAGTATATTAATTAACTCAAACATAATTTAGTTGCAAGTCCCTTTTTCCTAAAATAGGCAAAAAGGTAATAGTTTCTAAAATTTATTTAATTTCCAGATCTTAGGAATGTGATGTGGTGCCATTATTATTTTTCTTTTACTTTTTCCTTGCATTTTCCTTTATTTTATGTTTAAAAATTCAGAAATGTTAAGTTTTGATTCGTTTGCTCTTCCTCTAAAATTAATTTAGACTAATAGTTCTCTTATTTTTATTTTTCTTATTGAATTTTATCGATATTCTTCATTGGGTTTAATTTTTCTTTAATGATGTTATATATTTAAACATTATGATAATTTTTTAAAATTATTGAACGCATCGCTGTAAGCTTCAGTCATTATTAAGAGGAGGATTACTTATAGTGTGCCATTAGTTTTCCCTTTTCGTTATTGTTATTTGAAAGATGATTTTCATTTTTTGATTACACGTACTCTTCTTCATGTTATAATAAAATAAAATAAAATTGTGTATTAAAGTATTGTAAAAATTTCAAAGTTTAGGCAATTAAGCTATAGGCAATAAGTCGATATGCCTGCTTGAGCAGCTTGAGGATACATCCATAATCTTTTATGGTTCTTTCGTTGTAATTTGCTTCTCTTATTTTTAATATTAAAAAATATTACTAATCATGATAATTAAAGTTGCTTAAGCAAGCAGCAGGTCGGCATGCCTGCTCGAGCAGCTTGAGAGCATATTCGTAATTTTTTATGGTTCTTCTGTTGTAATTGCTCAAGCAGACAATAGGTCGACATAACTGTTTGATCTGCTTGAGGGTACATCCGTAATTTTTTTTATGGTTCTTCCATTGGAATTTGTTTGTCTTACTTTTAGTGTTAAAAAAGTTGCTCAAGCAAGTAACAGGTCGATATGCTTGCTTGAGCAGTTTGAGGGTTCATCCATAATTTTTTATAGTTCTTCCGTTGTAATTTATTTGTCTTATTTTTACTGTTAAAAAATGTTACTAATCATGATAATTAACGACTTAAAATATTTCTAAAAAACATGTTACGTTACAATATTAATAATTTAAAACATTTAAAAATCATATTAAAATTTTAATTAACTCTCTAAATTCTATGTATATCGCTTAAATTAAAACAAAAAATAACAGATATTGGGCTCGCGCTAGCGCGGGCACCGATGTCTAGTATCATATATAAAATAATATATTTATCTGAACTGTCTTCTTCTCCCGGCAAGCGCGGGGAAAAGACGTTCCTTCACCGGAACTTCGTTGGTAGCGACATTTTAGTTTTATCACATACTAAAATTGGATAGCGTCGGCGTTCCGTTTCCTCTGGCAACTGCATTTTTTGTATCTATTTCAATAGACGATGGGGGCTTGGATGAGGAAGTCAAAAAACTCTTTTGGGAAGATTTTGATGAGGTTGTGAGAGGTATACCAGACACAAAAAAAAAATCTTCATTGGGAAGATTTTAATGGGCATATCAGTGCAACTTCTAGTGGTTTTGACAATGTTCATGGAGACTTTGATTTTGGGGAGAAAAATGAAGGTGGGACGTCTCTCTTGGACTTTGCTAAAGCCTTTGAGTTGGTTATTGGTTAACTCATGTTTTCCGAGGTAAGAGGAAGAAGGTTATTTATGTCCAATCGAGGATTAGATGGGGTGATCTGACTCCTGCCCTTTCTCGGGAGATAGGGGAAAAGTTTAGTAGTTTGGGGGCTTGAAGTAGTAGCGGAGATGTGAACATCATGTGGGACACCACTGCTGGTTACATTAGAAAAATAGTTACTGAGGTACTAGGGGCTTCGAGAGGGACCTTTGATGGACGTCAAGGTGATTGGTGGTGGAGTGGAGAAGTTCAAGGCAAAATGAAAGCTAAGAAGATTGCCTAAACGAAGTGGTTGAAATGTAGGGATAAGGATGCAAAATGAAGGATTAGGGATATATATAAGACGACGAAGACAACAGTGACGAGTGCTAAGACAACAACGTTTTAGCACTTGTATGTTGAGTTAGGTGAAAAAGGCGAAGACAAAAGATTGTATAGGCTCGCAAAGGGGAGAGAGAAAAGCTCGCGACTTGGACCTAGTAAAGTGCACTAAGGATGAGGAGGGTAAGGTGTTGGTGGATGAGACTTCCATTAAACTAAGCTGGCAAACTTACTTTCATAAACTCTTAAACGAAAAAGGGGACAGAGGTATTGAGTTGGATAATGTGGCACACTTCGAAAGTCATCAAGATTTTGGTTATTGCAAGCATTTCAGAGTTGAGGAGGTTAGACGTGCTATTAGTAGAACAAACAGAGGGAGAGCGATTGGACCTGATGTGGTCCTGATGGATTTTTAGAGGAGCATGGTGAAGGATGGTATTGAGTGGTAGAATAGGTTGTTTAACGCTATTATGAAGACTGCTAAGATGCTCGATGAATATAGGAGGAGTACAATGGTTTTATTATACAAGAACAAGGGTGATATTCAAAATTGCAACAATTGCAGGGTAATCAAGTTGTTAAGCTACACTATGAAGGTCTGCGAGAGAGTGGTGGAGATGAGGATGAGAAAAGAAGTGTCTATTTCATAGAATAAGTTCAAATTTATGTTGGGGTGATCGACTACTGAATCAATCCATCTTGTTTGGAGATTAGTGGAGAAATATAGGGAGAGAAAGAAGGACCTTAATATGGTGTTCATTGACCTTGAGAAAGCCTGTGACAAAGTTCTGAGGGATGTCCTATGGAGATGTCTACAGGAGAAAGGTGTTCCAATGGTATATAATAAGGTGATAAAGGACATGTATGACGGTGCCAAAACTCGGGTAAGAACGGTGGGAGCAGACTTAAAATTAATGATAAATTGGAGGTTTGGAGATATACTTTGGAATCCAAAGGGTTCAAATTGAGCAGGACCAAAATAGAATACTTGGAGTATAAATTCAGCGTTGCGAGGGATGAAACAGGCATTGAAGTGACGCTTGCCACTCTATCAATTCCCAAGAGAGAAAACTTTAAGTATCTTGGATCCATCATCCAGAGTAATGGTGATATCAACGATGATGTCACACATCATATTGGGGCAGCATGGATGAAATGAAGTCTTTCCTCTAGAGTATTGTGTGATATGAAGATACTACCTAAACTTAAAGGAAAGTTTTAGAGAACAGTGGTTAGGCCATCTCTGCTATATGGGGTGGAGTGTTGGCCAATCAAAAACTCACATGTTCAGAAGATGTAGACCGTGAAGATGAGAATGTTGAGATGAATGTGTGGACACACCAGAGGGGATAAGATTACAAATGAGATCATTCGGGGGAAGTTAGGGGTGGCCTCTGTGGCAGACAAAATGAGAGAAGCATGACTGTGATGGTTTGGGCATGTGCAAAGAAGACGTATTGATACGCCTGTCAGGAGGTGCAATAACATAGATTTAAGGGCTACGCGGAGGGCTAGAGGTAGACCGAAAAATTATTGGGGGGAGGTGATTAGACATGATATGGTGCAACTTCGTATCATCAAGGACATAACTTTAGATAGAAAGTAGTAGAGGTCGCGTATTAGGGTAGAAAGTTAGAAGGCTAGTAGGGGTAAGATGATGTCGGGTCTTGTGTTATAGTAGGTTAGTAGTTGTATCACTTTATAGTATGTTGTTATTGTCCATCATTTATTTTGTTACTTTATTATCTCTATATCTTTTCATTTGTTGTCTATTCTAGTCGTTTCATATCTAGCATTTTCTGCTTTAGGGGATGATATTTTTTATGAGGGTCTTTCGGAAACAACATCTCTATCTCCATAAGGTAGTGGTAAGGTCTACGTACATTTTTTCCTCCCTATATCCCACTTATGGAATTTTCACTGAATATGTTGTTGTATATAAATTTTTAATAAATTTTTAAAAATAATAAAACTTAATGTATATACATATAACATATAGAAAGTAGTATTAGTATCTCTTACTATTTTTTCTCCTGGCATGTCAGTTGTATAAGAACACATTGCTAAGAGTAAAATAATGTTTTATTTTTTTTAGAAAAAATATGTTCATCTTGATGCTAGTGTGACTTCCGGAAATGGTTTGATAAGTGTATTTCATATGAAATAAAGAGTAATAACTACTTGTTTGATGAATGTTTTCGGCATTTAGAAAACGATTACGCTTTGATCATCCTAATAATATCACAACTGTTGATTTTCTTTTAAATAGTAACACCTTTAAAAAGAGAGCTGAAAGCCTTACTATGAACACGTCTATGCAAAAGCAGTAGAATATGTCCAAGTCATCTCCCAGGAGGAGAATCAAATAAAGGAGAGGCAAAGCCACACCATAAAATGGAACCCCCCCATCCAAGGACACTACATGTTGAACATTGACGGTGCAGTAACTGCTGCAACTAGTCGAGGTGGTATCGACGGAGTCTTCCGGGATTCTGTGGGAAACTGGATACTTGGCTTTTGCCAGTCAATACCAAAATCAAACCCGACGGAAGCAGAACTCAGGGCCCTCCTAAGGGGGCTGCAAATAGCCACAAGCCATAACCTGACACCGCTGGAAATTAATACCGATTCAAAGAAAGTTATTAGAGTCCTAAAAGAAGGTAGTTTAAATATGATAATCTTGTCTGCGATTGCAGGTCTCAAATGATCAAGCTGGGAGGCGTGAAGACGGAACACATCTTTAGGGAGCAAAACCAACTAGCTGATGCACTGGCCAAGGAGGGAGTAGGCAGGACTGATTTTGGTAACACAATTGTTTTTGTAGTTCCTCCAATGTTTGCTAGGAAACAATGGCAAGCAGACACCCTAGGAACTAGTTATGTATGGAAAACGTTTGCTAACATTTTGATTTCCCCGGACCGGGATGTGGTCCATGTATATACTAATTTGCCCAGGCCACAAATGGATGGACTGAACAGCTAAACTTAAGTATTTTATATACTACTACGTCTATTTTTCTACCAAAAATAAGAAAAAGAAATACACCATTAGATTAACTGTCTCAATGTAGCACTTAAGAGGATAACCTTCGTCATTGCGTACCGCGTACCAAATTGTTAAACCTGGAATTCCCCGATAGTGACACATTGATAAGATGACTGCAGGAATTTCAACTGCCAACAGCTGAAGTTTGACAATACAATGATCCGCCGGCAGATGTATTGCTGGTAATCAATTCGTCCTTAAAATTGACATTACAGCAATGCCCAAACATTACCCACATGATTAACCAAAGGGGGGAAGAAAGGGAAGGGAACCTCCTCCATAGGGTGGGATGGGTGTACGGGGGATATAACTTGGAAAAAACAAAATGAAATTCTAACAACTCAATCTTGAAAAGAAAAGCTGTCCACAATTTGAACGCCCTTCACAAAAGGTATATTACTGTAGGCAAGTTCAGGAATCTCAAATCCAACAGCAGAGAACAAAATTTAAAACCTGAGAAAAGAAAATATGAACAAGTTCTACAATAAAATTGCAAGAATGACACAGCTCAAATAGAAACAGACAAAAAAGATTTGACTCTAGATCTCCCATTTCTTCAGCTCCATGCCATCTGGAGGGCTTCCTTCGACCTTCTTTTTGCCAACTTCTTTCCAGTTAGTGGACAGAACAGTCCCATTTGATTCCACCTGAGAAGGCAGCACATATAAAAAACATATTACGCTTGAGTTGTCGGCCAGGAAGAAATGCAACAAATTACCAAGTTTACAAGTCAATCAGTGAGAGACAACCTAAATCTGACAGACAACCTTTACAAGAGAACATGAAATAAGCTACAGACAGTTGAGAAAGAGAACTTCTGAAACATGACAAATGACAACGTGTTGTGAGATGTTCTAAGGTATTTAAAAAGAAAAAAGAAGACAATATTTTAGGTTGGTGGGCATCATCCCCAAAGGAAAATGCAACAGTCAGAGCTAAGTACATCCGATACTAGGCCCCAAAGAACTGGCCTAGGACGATTATGTCCCATCATAATGGAGAAACTTATGTCCACCATGAAAACTGTTATAGGTACTTCATTTTTGAAGTATATAACATAAAATATATAGAAGGGATCAGACTTACAAAGGATTTCATCATGGCTCTTCTCGTGTCCTCGTCAGCATCTTGGTAAATGTCTCTGAAAAATTTGTTCAATGCTGCATCTCCATCCAATTTTTCATCTTTTTCCTGGAACACAGATCAGATCAAGCATTTAGAGGCTTGGAAATTAAAATGCAGAGTATGCTGCGGTCTTTACACTAGGGCAGACACAAGACTATTGTTTTAAATACCTCTTTTTTCACTTCAGCTTCTAGTTTATCCCAATCTACGTTTCTCGGTTTCGAGGAAGGATAACTGGGCCGCGGAGCAGCTGTAAAATGCAAAACTAAAGTAAGCTCTGCGGCTGAATAATTAACCATCACATTTGGTAACAAAATTCATTGGTAATTGCAAGAGACTCAATTTCAGTAAAACAAGAAGAGACAATTGAATTGAAAATCACGTGAATGGGGAGCGAGAAAACCCCTGATAAGCAGAACAACATATTAGACGAGCAAGCAGGTTCACCTGATGACACAATAGGCCTCTGAACTACAACAGGCTCCGTTGTATACTCGAGAGATGTCCAGTGTAACGGTTCAGCTTTTGCAAGGCGGATCTCAATTTTGGTAGACATCACTTGGTATCTGCATTGTGCAGGTGTTATCTGCCAATCATGAGAGGACCAGCAGGAGATCACAGAGTAAGCATCTTCAATTACTCAGGAAACAATTTCAGAAATTTAAATGGAGCTCCATCCAGAAATATCACAGCCATATTTTAAGCTTAGCCTCACCTTGCCAAACAACCTAGGCTGGAAAGAATAAGTTTCTTCACCCGGCACATCAATGCTAACGCTAAGCTGTAAAGCAACCAGGCAACAAAATGAGAATTTTGTCATCCAATCTTTAGAATAAAATTAATTCAACAGGTTAAAATGGTAAAACATACTATTTGTTCACCAAAGTCAACAACAACATTGTCAGCTGGTATGCCCTTGGCAAATATAGTCACCACCACCTCCTCTGGTTTCTGATAAAATTCATGTCTGCAATTACATACATTAGATTAGCCCATGTTTTCCAAGAAAGAAAAAAATTGTACTTAGATGGTGCTAATCAGTTATGGTCATAGCTTCACGAGGAAAGACCACAGATGTTCACCTTTTTCACATTCATACTCTTTCTATTTTTTGGGATTAAATTAGTTGACAAATACATTTCTCCTCCTTGGTATACAAAATCATTAAACTAAATTTTTGCAGACATTTGTTTATAACAACTAAATGAGATCTAAATATCAAGTGCCAATATCCATAAATAACACCACCTCATTATAGCAGCCATGAAATTTGTTCGCCACTATAATGAGGTTTGACTGTAGCACATTGTTATTACTATCTCAGAATGATTCCCGCATTGATAAGATTATTTACTCTATCATAAGGTACTATCTCAGAGTTAGTGAACTTAACGACTCACTAACACCGCAAAGGCTTTGGCATAACCTGAATTTTGGTTTGGCAGCAGATCCTTGGGACAGCTTGACAGTTGGTTGAGCACCTTCAGGCGCAATAGCAACATTGTCCAACAACTCAGATGCAGGAGGTGCAACAACATTAGCCGAGGTTTTATCGACTGACAGATTAGGCAGTTCGCCAGCTTCCTCTGAATTTAGAGCAATAAGACCATCAATTAGTTTAATTAAGCACTTAAATGTTTCCATTAGCATAGTGAGATACACATTAATCTGTCAGGAAAATAACCACAATGACTTAAAGAAAAACGTGGCTTCTAGCGGTTTTTTTAACTATAAACAGCCACATTCTCATATTATCATAAAACCGCTTGTAACAGTAAAATATAGGACCAAGTTGCCATAGATGTCATGAGTTGATGTTAGAATTGACCAGCAACAACAACAACAACAACATACCCAATGGAATCCCACAAGTGGACCCTGGGGAGGGTAAAATGTGCACAGACCTTACCACTACCTCATAGAATTGACCAGATTTGGGAAATATTAGAAGAGCCACAAAAGCACTAATTTACCTGCAATGCGTTCATCACATTCTTTTATTAGCTTTGTGAACCTTCCCTCTTCTGGTGCTAAACTAGCACCAGTTTCCAAAGCTGCCTTTGCAGTTTGGAATTCTTCAAGCTTCATACAGGCCAACCTGGAAAAGTACCCCCCAAAAAAAAGAAATTAACACAACAACACAGTACCTAATAAAACAAGCACTGACTGATAGCAAGTGCTACTGCAAAAAATAGTGTTGTTTCACTTTGTCGTTGTTGGTTATCAAAAAGTGCAGGTAAAAGCTAAGAAAGTTCTCCCTTCATTGCTTTTTAATAGTTCAGTATTGACTTCCCACTTTCCTAAATAAATCATTTGTTAAGAATTAGTATTAGTAAAATTCCATAAATGCATTGATTGGGAAGTGTGTGTACTTAATGATAACGACAGTATTGGAGGAAAATAATAGATCTTCCTTGATTTGCTAAAATGGACAAGGAAAAAATTTAACTTTAGTACGGACTAGTAAACCTAAACAACATTCACACACAAGATACTAAAGCAGAAAGATAACTATATACTCACCCCTTGCGCAAATATGCTTTTGACATTTTAGGATCCAACTCAATGGCCTTGTTTGCATCAACAACAGCTTCTGCTCTCAAGGAAACATCATTACAATCGCTACCCGCTTAGAATAATAATTACTAACATAAAATAATGTTACAATTAACAGTATATAGTGAAAATATGATGATGTATGCAGACACATACAAATAGGATTCAAACAATACAAAACTTTGACGCATACATCTACATAGTTGGACATATAGAGATGCCTTTCCAGGATGTGATACCAATTAACCCCATTCAAACTAATAGAACATTAAAAATCTAGCTATAAATACCACACGAACAAAGTTTCCACAACCACAGCTTCTTCTGTTACCAAGAAAGAGGCAACAGGGGTTGGCTTTGTGTATCCTCCCTATTCACTCTGATTGTCCACCCCCTTCCGGGACTAAATAATTTAACTTCTAAGTCAAATTAGGATTTACCATATCCTCTAAATTTAAAACCAATCAATTAACAGAAATACAAGTCCTAAAACAAACACCGGATCTAATATAACTGTACCAACAACACATCGAAAGGAAAAAGAGAAAAACAAAAAAGGCTAAACGAACTATTCACCAAAAGACCACGCACTCAAGTAGCAAATCGCGGATGTTAACTTCTTAATCAAGCACAGGATAAAGTATGTACAAAGCAACACATCAAGCACAAAGCAACACATCAAGCACAAAGCAACACATCAAGCACAAATCCACACCAAAACTTTAAACCGATTCAATAAATCATGAACCGCGATAACTTAACAAATAAATACAATCAACGCTGTTTCTAACTAATCAGCAAATAAAATAAAAATTAATGGATTAATTAGGTTAAAGCAAAGGATGATACCAGTGAAGTAGTTGAGTTTGATATTGGCTTGAGCACGGTCGGCGAAAAGCTCGGGATTCTTAGGGCTCATCGCTATGGCTTGAGTGTAGAGGTCAACGGCGAGTTCAAAGTGGTCGTCGATGAAGGCTTCTTTAGCCTTAGTTTCCAGATCGGACGCCATTGGTGATGGAGCGGAGGTCAGAAGAAGTCTCTAGAACAAGAGGGAAAGGCAAATTGGGATGGATTGAGACTATAGAGCGAAACGATGCCTTGGGGGTATTTCGGCTCCTTATATATATTAAAAAAAAAAAGAAGACGATTCAATTATTGGGGTTTGTATAGAAATAGGAAAAGACTAAGAAAAGGGTTTAACAGGTCAAGTCTTCGCTAATAAATGAGCAAAAATATTTATTTAATGTCTAACTAGCCATCTAAATCCATTTTACTTTTTTTTAAAATAGAGAATATTTGTTTTGATTTTTTATAAATGGCTTATGAGTCAATAAAATGTTAAAAGTTATAAGTTAAAATTATTAATTGATTAATTTAAGTTTTTAAATTAAAATAGTTTTTAACCATTGGAATAAATTAAAAGAGTATTTATTTTTTTAAAGTCAAAAGTAATAAATTAAATATTCCTAATTTATTTTTGGCTTATAAGATGGTGTTTGGATTAATTTTTTTAAGATAACTTGTAAGTTAAAAGGTAAAAATCAGAAGTCAAAAGTCAAAGCAAAGTGCTTAAAAGTACTTTTTTATGTTATCCAAACACTTTCAAAACTTTAAAAGTGTTTGAAAATTAAAAGCCAAAAATAAAAAAATAATTCAATCCAAATGCCCACTTAGAGCCCGTTTGGCTTAGCTGGAAAAAAATAGCTTTTAAAAAGTGCTTTCAAAATATTTTTAAAAGTGCTGAAATTTATTTGAAAAATAAGCAATTATGTGTTTGGATAAAAGTGTTGTAGCTGCAAAAAAGTTATTGATGTGTTTGGCACATAAGTATTGTTAAACACTTTTTAATTAAAAATGTCTAAAATACCCTTCAAACTGTTAACATTATAAAAACTGATTACTTTAAGATTTTTCT
>JBCEWC010014831.1:0-14119 GCA_038996855.1 Solanum aculeatissimum
TTAATAGGTCCAAATCTGGTTAGTTGAGGTGTCTATAAGGAACTTATTGAAGTTCAGGTGTTTAAGTGAAAAATGAATACAAGTTTAAGTGTCTCCAGATGACTTAAGCCTTTTCAAAATGAAACGGCAATAATACATGAAAGCCTTTAGCAATTCATTTTCAAAAAATTGAATTAAATGCCATAATCCTCTCATTTAAATCTATAATCAAACGCTAGACATAATATTAAAAAAAATAATTAGCGTCACCTTCACCCCGACAAAAATAAGATAGGGAAACAGTAATTCCTGGAAAATACTTTTCTCCCGAAAAGAAAAATCTCTTTTGCTTTCTCTTCGGATTTCTAATTTCCTTCATAATACAAAATCTGAGATAATGAGAAAAGATTTTAAAGTTTTTGTTTCTAACAGAATTTGAACTAATTATGTTATTTAAAAGTAAAATTAGATTACGTTATGCTTTTTTAAAACAATAAAATAAATATAAATGCTTATTCACCAGTACCACAACAAGAAATCGTAATAAGAAATATATCTTCATTGAAGTTTTTTATTAAAAAAGAAATTCAGCAGCTTTTTACCCTATATATATATATTCTTTTAATATTGATAATTGACAACTTAAAATATTTTAAAAATAAATAAAAAATTTAATTTAGTGTTAAAAAATATTACTAATCATGATAATTAAAGTTGCTCAAGCAGACAGCAAATCAACCTGTTTGAGCAGCTTAAGGGTACATCCGTAATTTTTTATTGAGCAGCTTGAGGGTTCATCCTTAATTTTTAATGGTTCTTTCGTTGTAATTTGCTTATCTTATTTTTATTGTTAAAAAATGCTACTAGTCGTGATAATTAAAGTTGTTCAAGCAGGCAGCAGGTCGACATGTCTACATGAGCAGCTTGAAGATATATCCATAATTTTTTATGATTTTTCCGTTGTAGTTTGTTTGTCTTATTTTTACTATTAAAAAATGCTACTAATCATGATAATTAATGACTTAAAATATTTTTAAAAAATATGTTATGTCACAAACTTAATAATTTAAAACATTTAAAAATAATATTAAAATTTTAATTAACTCTCTAAATTCTCTCTATATCGCTTAAATTAAAACAAAAAAATAACAGATAGTGCGGGGGCACCGATGTCTAGGATATTATATATAAGAGACAGTTTCAACTGTTCAGGCAGACAACAAGTCGATATGCCTGCTTGAGCAACTTAAGGATGTATTCATAATTTTTTCTATGAATCTTCCGTTTTAATTTGTTTGTCTTATTTTTAGTGTTTTATACATTTAAAAATTGTGTAAAAAAATACTACTAATCATGATAATTAATGACTTAAAATAGTTTTAAAAAATATGTTACGTAAGAGCATAAAAGATATCATAAAGTGTGATAATTGACAACTTAAATTATTTTATAAATAAATAAATAAAGTCGATTGATTATTGAAATTAATCTATCGACATCAAATAAAATGAACCAAAAGAAGTAACACGTATTATCTAATTATGAAATTACGTAAAAGGTATTATAAATTTAGATATTTAACAGTAGTAATATATCTACATATAAACATTAAATAAAAAATGCTAAAATCACAAGAATTAACAACTTAAAATATTTTTAAAAGACATATAAAACGTTCAACTAACACTCGAATCAGTATTGCACAAATAGGGATAGATGAGTAGTATCAATTATTTTAAAATGGTGTAAGGGTAATATAAATTGCAGTAATTGAAAAATTAAAAATTAAAAAGACATATAAAAAATTTTGACTTTCGAATTTTTAGTGTTGCCACATTAATTGAGACAAGAGGAGTAACATATATCATTTAAAAATTACGTAACATAGTACTATAATTCACAATATTAATAATTTAAAAATTATATTAAAATTTAATTAATTTTTTAAAATTCTATCTATATCACATAAATTTAGACAGAAAAATAATAAATATTGGGTGTGTGGTAGCACGGGTACCGATATCTAGTATCCTTATTAAGAAGAGCAAATAAGCAGACAGTTCTCCATCAACATGTCTGCTTGAGTTGCCTGCTTCTTCGCTGTTATTATATGGGACCCACAAAAATATTTCCCAAGTTACTTAATTTAATATTTCCAGGACATTTGCTCATTAACATGTCTGCTTTAACAGCTTGATTATATTTCTTTAGTTGTTTCAATTATGATTTTACAATATTAGCCCTAATAAATTATTTTAGGTCATGTAAATGCTAAAACAAACACAAAATTATAAATTAGGTCTTTCTTTTTAAACTAAAAAGATAAAAATAAAATAATTATTTGAATATTTTTCAACGATTATATTTATGTCAAAAAGAAACTACATTAAAAAAATATATAATTTAAATAAATAAATAAAAAATTTATGTATATTACTCGAAATGTTGTAAGAGATATTATAGGTCATAATAATTGTCAATTTAAAATTTTGATTTTTGAAATTTCATCAATACCATATAAATTGTGACAGAGAGAATAATATAAAATGAAGATACTAAATCTAATAATTATTAATCAAAAAATTTAAAATATATATATAAAAAATTTACCAACACCACAACAATTAAAATTAAAAAATAACATATATCGAGTATGCCCAATCACATGCGCCTGTAACTAGTAAATAGACAAATGTGTATAATTTGAGAAATACTCTACACCTGCCATACTCCTAAATACTTCTAGTACTCCACTAGAGTTTAAAAACAAAAAACAAAAGGATCATTGAACCTAACATTAATCAAACATGCACTTGCACTTAATAAATTCAAACAAAAGAAAAGGAAAGGAGAAAAATAAGAAGATTTTAAATAAATAAAAGACAAATAATGCTTCAATTTTCTTGTTCTCCTATTTTGATTTAATACAAAATTTACCAATATAATATTTTTCAAAATTTTATGATTTAAAATTAAGAATATATTAAAATATAGAATTTTAGCTATATCATATGAAAAGTTAAAATTAAAAAATATTTTATTAAAAAGAATTTAGAAATAAAATAAAAAATTAAAACTAATGGAGTACATTTCTTAGTATTTCATAAAAAGATGATAAAAGAAGTAAAAGAGATTTTTTTAATGCGATGTTTAGAGTTCATATTAGATGTCTAATTAAATTCAAACTGCACAGTATAAAATTTATTTAGAGATGATACTTTCAATTAAAAAAAAATTATAACTAAAATTCAAATTAACAATCTTTGATTAAGAATGCAACAATTCTACTCGATTAGTATTAAGACTTAAACGCACACAGAGAAGTAAGAAAACCAGGTGGTAACTGGTTGCATAGCTAACCTATAATCAATACATCTATCACTAGTTTTCATCTTTCATCACTTTTTGATAATTTAAATTTATTGAAAGTGACCATTTTAAATTTAAAATCCTGATGATTAAATTTAATAGAAAAGGGGGATTGGAATTTTGCAGTTTCTAGTAGTAGTAGTATTTTTGGGTCTATTTTTAACAGGTAGTTTTTGCTATTTTTGATGTATGTTTGGTGTCTAGTATCATTTTTGATACGACATTTCTAGTATTGGATGACACTTTTGATATTTTTGGTTAATTTTTAAAAAATATTTTTTGTTAATTTTAGTTATGAAATTTGTCACATATTTGACGGAAAAAAAATTACTCACTTTTAACAAGTGTTTAAAAATAAAAATGAAAGACAATTTTTTTTCATTTTGTTACGATTCAAAAATGAGTGTGATGACACTTGTTTAACCCACCAAGACAAGTAAGTCTACACCTGCTCAATTTCATACATAAACTAAAGCGAAAGAAATAAAGTCTAAAGATAGGACAAGTACTAGAATATCAAGTCTATAAAATCATCTCAAGACTGGTGTCACATGTACAAGCCTCTAAATCACAATACTCAAAGAAAATGCAAGTCTCAAATGTCTAATCCTCAAATAGAACATAATAAAGTAATGAGTCCTCAAGAGTCTGCGGAAGAAACAAACAGCTACCTCTCAAGGGAATCCTGAAGCTTGATCGAAATACTGGAAGAAGTCTAACAAGATGGATCGGGCTCATAACCTACAAAGTATGTAGCAAGGGGTGAACACCAAACAACAGGTACTTAACAGAAAGATCTAAACACAAGTAAAAGCATATAGAACAAATACTCCTTTCACACCAATTATATACCGCTGAACTACACACCTACACTCAGAAAAGTCCCATCACAACAACAATATACATATACAATTATACATCAATTACTCTCCGTAGTTACCACAAGATATAGATCAAATATACGATAATGTTTCAATATACAGCTCAATCATGCAACATATATCTTCAAATAGTTTCAGATACTCAACAATCACAGTCCATGTATAATCCTCTCATAATTCATTTTTAATAACTGAATCAAGTCATAACCATAAGGTAGAATGATATGATATGTAGTGAAATGAAATGATGTAATGCAATGTCCAGTAATCGTGATACGTGTCTATCCTACGATACACATTCATTGATATAATTATTCTGAAACTCATGGAGACATATTTGTCCATGTACCTGCCCCAGAGCGTGAGTCCCCTTAGTATAATTAGTGATACATATATGACTTGTATGGCCCGTCCTCTATTTCTCATATGTGTTACATGCCACGGTTCGTGTGGTCTACCCTATATTTCTCATTTGTGTTACATGATGTGGCTCATGTAGCCCATCTCCTATTTCTCATTAGTGTTTCATCAATGACACTCAGTCACAAATGCACATCAATAACATATATATATACATACATATATATATATATATACATATATATATATACATACATATATATATATATATATAATGCAATAATGATAAGTGTATGCAAGAGTCCACTTTACAATAAACACATCACTTCAAGTTAAATATCACAATAATAAGGCATAATGATGAATCCGTTCCAAGCCTATAGTCAATTTTCTAACTCAAAAGTGAAACACAACAACAATATTTCCAATGCCAACCATGATCAGTCATAACAGAATCTACAATTTATATTTCATGTCACAAGAGATTCTTAATATCGGAACATAAGTCAACAAGTACCAATCTCAATATTTCACTTGCAAGTCATAGATGAATTTCACAATTTAATCACATTCTCATAATTTATCAAGTACAACACAATCAACCAATCCTTTTAAGCCACAAGCGTAAGAAATATAGTATTCAAGTAAGCTTAACAAGGTTTACAAGTTTACTTGCCTCAAATAATATTCAAATCAAGCAAATATCGAAGCTTTTCCCTTTGAATTCGCACTCAAAACATCACAGTCTAGTCATATACGGATTCACAATCTCAATACGAAGTCAATGACACTAAAATCAAGCAAGATAAAAAGGTCAAAAATCTCATGCCGGGAAAAGTTTTCGGAATCTGAAATGTAATACATGAAAACGTTACTCAAGAGATAAGGAGTTTAATGGTGAAAATCGTTTAAAAATGGAGTTGAAATGAACTCATAATCCTAATTTTTCAATCAAATTTCAATAACCGGAAAAATCTCAATTTCTCCCATTAAAAGTCTCCAATTTCATGTTAAAGTCACAAATTAATCAAGGGGAAATGAAGAATTTAGTTGAAAATACGTTACTCAATGGTCTTGACTTGAAAAACTTTGAAGAATCTCTCAAAATCCAAACTTGGAACATTAAAAATAGTAAAAAAATGGCAAGACCTGTCACTTTAAAATATTAAAATCGCTTTAGGTATTTTGTACTCGGCGAACGCGGAGCCCAAGGTTATACAGATCTCCATGAATGTGGAGCCCAAGGTTATACAGATCTCCACGAACGCTGAGTTCAAAGAAAATGGAACTTCGTGAATGTGGGGTCCAACTCTGCGAACGTGGAGCTTAAAAAGAGTAGACCCTCGTGAACGCAGGACCCAATCCCGTGAATGCAGAGGGAAAATATGGGTTGCACCATATTTTCAAAAACTAGCTAAATTCAAGACTCAAAACAGACCTTGGGATTATGTTCGTTCGGAACCCGATACACACGAATCAAATATGTAACCCTACAGAAATAAAGTTCCAAACTCAATGGAACTGTCAGAATTTGATTCCAAGGTCTCCTCAACCCAAAATCTGAAAAAGCTCATTTAAACTAGTTAAAAACTCAAATATAAAATAATCTCGGAAACTCTAAAAATTACAACGAGACCATTTCTAGCGTTAGTTTTACCATTTGAAACCACCAGAACTGTCGAAATTTAATTTAGACCTTTCGAACTTCGAATGGTGACCCAAGTCAAACTATGATCCAAATTCAACTAAAAATACTAACTTTGGATAAAAATATCTTCATTGTAACTCCAAATTCAGTTCCATAAGTTCTCCTAGACTCTATTCTGCATTCTGAAGTTAATAGAATCAACAAAATTGTATTCCGACATCTGAAACTCAAAATGTAATGACCCTGAAGGTCATTTTTGGTATTTTTAATTTAATTATCATTTTTCCTTCCTTAAAGTTTCCTTGGATCATTTTTTGATAAATTTAAAATTCAAAATTTAAAAATCTTATAAAAGTTGAGATTTTGCAAAAGAAAGAGTTTTAAAAGGTGTAAAGTTGAAAATTTTGAGTTTTGAGGCCATTTTAAGTTTCGAGTATCGAAATTCGATTCCATCAATTTTATCAGTTTTGAAATGTCGAATTTGATCTAGGAGAACTTGTAGAACTGAATTTGGAGCTAAAACAAACATTTTAGGCCCAAAGTTGCAATTCTAGTTCATTTTGGATCATAGGGTTGACTTTGGTCAATTTTCAGAGTTCGGGAGCTTGTATCGAAATTTTGTCAATTCTAGTAGTTTTCGGTTGTGAAACTAACGCTAGAAAGAACTTCATTGTAATTTTTAGAGCTTCTGTGAATATTTTGAGTTTTTGACTCCGAATCTAGTTTTAATGATCTTTCTCGACTTCGGGGCCACAAGGGTTCCGTATTCAAATTCTGACGACTCCATTAAATCCAGATCATCATTTTTTATAGGGTTTCATGTATGGTATATGTTCACGAGGTTCCGAACGAATTCCTGAGGGTCCAATTCTTGTTTTTGGAAAGTTGTGTTTTGCTGGTTTTAGTTGTTTCTAGAGCAGAATGAAATATACTCTGCGTTCGTGCCTTTAGGGTCGTGTTCGCGCAGGTCTTTTATGTAGGCCTCCATGTTCGTGGAGCACTTCCACCTTGGCCTTCGTATTTGCGGGAAGCCTCTCAGCGTTCGCAGAGTACTGAGGCAGCATGTGCCTGAACAATGACATTTTTTTAAATACGTGAATTAAATCCCTTTTCACCATTTTTACATTTTAAAACTTTGTTTTCAAGAGAGAATTCGTGGGTTTTCAAGGTAAAGTAATTGGGTAACTATTTTCTAACCTATTTTTTTTATTTACATTGATTAATTTATGTTTTTAACTTCTAATTTTGAGATTTTAATGGTGTAAATTGAGAATTTTTGGATATGATTTTCCTAAACTTTGATCACTGATTTCTCACTCATCTTAGCTCCATTTTTGAAACCATCTTCGTTGTTGGATTCCTTGTAACAAGTAGAACATTTTCATCCATAAATTTTCAGATTCTGGCAACATTTTTCAGCATGAGATTTTTTATCATTTTACCCTCTTCCTTTGAATTAATTGATTTTAGTGTCATTAGATTCGTTATGTGATTGTGATACCATATTTGAATAGATTTTGGTGATTTAGAGTACCGAAAGAAGGGAAAAGTGACGATTTCGACTTGATTCAAGACTTTATTTGAGGCAAATAAAGTTCTAACCTTTTGTTAAGTATGATTGAACCTTGTGTTCTCCTATTTGTATGGAATTGAATATTTGAGCATAGAATTGTGTCATTGTAGGCTTAATCATGACTATTCATATTGAATACTTGCTCGTATGTTGATATATTGATCTATAAGTAAAAGGTGATAATGCAATCTATATGATCTTGTGAATTATTCATTATTGATAATGAGATGGTGCATATATTGTGATATGATTGAGATATTGAGACACTGATGATATTGAGACATTGATGAAATTGTGATACGAATGTTATTGAGACACTGATAATATTGAGATATTGATGGTATTCAGATATTAAGATCGTTCTGATGTTGATACTATTATATGATTTTGATCTTGATCTTGCATCTATTATTATTATTTTTGCATTGATACTTGTGATGGCTATGATCGAGATGTGAGTAAGGTATCATGTGGATTGGTGGTCGAGGTCTCTACTGGTCGAGCGAGCAAACCAGTCAGCGATTTGAGGTCTCTTCCAGGCAGATGGGCATTGGATGAGGTCTCTGCCGACAATATTCATAGGTACATGGTCCATGTGTGGCCCCCATGGGTTCTGACTAAGGCAGTCAACCATATCTGATCAGCGAATGTGTATCATAGGACAGACATGCATCACTATATTTTACATTGCATTGCATAATAAACATCTCAGGGTATGCACCTCATCTCATATCATATTTGATTGGTATTGTTGCATGTTGTATACTTATCTTATCCCCGGTTGTGAGTAAATATTGGATCTACTTGTATATTTACGAATTACTGAGATATCATGCAAGATGATGAGCATATACATATTTTACTGTAATTTGTGTATTGTATTGTGTTGGGACTTTTTTGAGTGCAGGTTTGTAGTTCGGCAGATTGTGGTTGAGATTTTAGGAGTTACTTGTGTTCTTCATTGCTTTATTTTAGGGTAGTTCCATTATGTTGAGTATCCTGTTGTTTGATGCTCACCCCTTGCTACATTTTTGTAGGTTGTGAGCCCGGTCCATCCTGTTAGACTTCTCTTGTTGAATTGAGCTTCTGGATCACTTGAGAGGTAGTTGCTTATGTCTTCAGCAAGCCTTTTAGGATCTCACTTTGTATTTTTTATTCTATTTGAGGACTAGATATTAAGACTTACATTTCATTTGAGTATTCTGTATTTAGAGGTTTGTACATGTGATATCAATTCTTGAGATGGTTGTAGTGTTTTCTTCCGCATTTATATAACTTATTAGACTGTTTAGCTTCCTCTTTATCTATATTGCGAAATTGTTGAGTTTGGGTTGACTCGCCTTGGTGGGTTAGGTGAGTGTCATCACACTCGAATTTTTGGGTTGTGACACGAAATGACTTTAAAATTCAAAATTTCACATTTTAAGGCTTTAAAAACTCGTTCTGTAGAAAAATTTTAACTTTTCACAATGTTTTAGAAATCCATCTTTTCAACTCATCCAAAAATGACTCAAAGCAACTTCCAGGAAGGACAAAATAGTAATTTAACTATAAATGCCAAAAAGACCTTTCAGGTCATTACACATCTTCTCTCTCTTTTTGTTTCTCCAAATTCAGATCTCAAGTTCCTAATTAACCATTTCTAATTTAGGATGATGTAAAACTGCATCGATTACTCGTAGGGGCGTACATGGATGTTTAGATTTTTAAAATATCAAGTCAAGTAATTTTATTGATTTTTTTAAAATTTATAAATCAAATTAAATTAATAAAATTCGAATTCTTCAATTTTAGATTTTTCAGGTTTCTCGGGTTTTTGAGTTTTTTTTTAATTTTTTCGGTAAAGTATTCATACATGATACAAACAAAAGTAATTAATAGATATTTTTTCGGTAAAATATTCATACATGATCAAATATTTCTTTAGTCCTACCCAATTACAATTATCTAAGGTGTTCTTTAATAAAATAACACAAAAAAGATATGAGTGATATAGATACTAAAATATTCAACAAAAATGATAATGTAACTGCATAAAATAAATATTACAAATATATAAGTCAATAAAAATTATTATAATTTTAAAGTACTAAATCATGCTAAAATAAGTATACCAAGTATTAATTATATGACTGAACATTGAAAAAATTAAAATTACGTTATGTATTTTTATTATCTAAACCAATATATAAATAAAGAAAAATATTCAATAATAATTATTGTCAGTCTTAGTATTGAGTTGATTTTTTTGGTTAGCAATAATATTATTTTGATTTAGATTTGAGCTTCATTAGAGTTGCTAATATTAATATTTATGGAATAACACATTGATTGGACTATTCAAAATTCTAAATCAAATTTGAAATAATATTGTTAAAAGATATTTAAAATCTATGAAAAAATATAAGTGATATTCAAAAATTATATCAAAGTAAATGCTTTTATGTACAAAATAAGTTTTAAAAATTAAATGTATAACGTCGAATTGGTTTGGTCTCGAGTTGACTTTTTAAAGTTAAGATTACATCAATCTAATATAGTTAAAAATTTTCTTCAATATCAAATTAAATCTAACCAAAAAATTTCCAGAAGATATTTTTGTACTTATTTTTTAACCCCTTATGAATTTTTGGCTCGTCTTTGCTAGAAAATCTTGAGATGTTACAATATCTTTCCTTGGGATCATTCATCCTCGAATGATGATGATACTATGGGTTACTCAAAGTACGAACTTTACTCAAGGATTCGGATATGCAATATTACTCAACTAAAATGAATATCAACCTCAAGAATAGGGATAAAAATTTATCTTCAAGGTCATCATAAAAAGGCACGAATAGAATGCAAAAACTCAAATATGCAAATACTTAAACTCAAGAATGAATATCAACTCAAACATTGGAACTCAACTCACTAATGAACATTGTATTTGAATTGAGAGGAGGATTATCATCTCGAACGCTTCTATTAAAATCCTCATAACTCGAAAAGAAAACTACCGACCTGATATAAGAATATATTTACTATGTACTAAGAGGTTCGACTGCTAACTTTCAACTCAACAACTATCCTTAACTACACTCTTCTTCTTGAATTCTACATTTCAATGACCGAAGCTTATAAATACATCAAAGCCTAAGTCTATTGCATTCAATTATCATGTTCAAGTCTAGCTCAAAGTCACTACATGCTACCTATAAGATGATCACACTCATACAAATATAACTCACAAGATTCATGTTTTATATCTTCGTAAGAACTTCCTTTTCGAGGTTGCTACTTCTCTTACCACTCTAACATGCTTACCTAAAATTCTTAACAAGAAGTCATCAATAATATACTTGCAGTTATCACATAATAATACCCACACATACAAACCTCTTATTCTAATCACTTCACGACTTTCTTAAGGTCAACATTGCTTAAAAATATTCAAACCTATCTTAGCATCTTTACATTCACACTTGTATTAACTCCTACCCAAAGGCACAGTAATATATTCTTAGTTATCTATTGCATACAACAAGATTCCATCTCGCTTTTTCTCCACATCTATAACCTTAGTGAACTAAACACATCACAAATAATAAGAAACATCCACTCTCTCCCATCAACAATAGCTCATCTACTATCATCAACATCGCTACCAAGACTAAAATGAGAGGATCACTAGAAGGACTTAGGAAAGAATATCATAAACATGATTTATTTGAAAACATTAGTCTAAGGATACTTGTAACATAATATGATCTCACTAACCTTTTAGGGCCTATCATGAGTTTATGAAACTATACATACTGTGAAACTCAAGTCTTATTTTATGTAATATAATGTTGGAAACTCTTAGATTCATAAGATGAGATCAGAATTGTTGAATGAAGTTACCACTTCTCATCCTCAAAACTCAGCATGAAAGTGAATCAAATGAGGTGCATGGGTATATACCATGGGCATGATGCTCATACATAAGATAGGAATAGTTTTTACCTCGACTGAAGTATAAAAGATATATAATATAGAAAAATATTAATGTCTCATCCTAATTAACTCATCACTATCAGAAGCTCAAAACCCACTTTGGTTCATTACCTAAGTCACCCCTTTAGCTCAAAAGTCATCTCCCTAAGTTTGTAAATTAATTCTCTTTGTTAAGCTATAAGCACAATCCTCCACACAATCGGGGTATCGCTATACACAAGATCTAACCTCTTCCTTTTTAATCTGCTAACACTTGTCTTATATGTTCACATATATCTACCGAGGAAAATCTAAATTATAATAAAAGACTCATCATCATATATACCTAACCCCCTTCAACCCAACTCTTAGGGTGATAAAGAATGCTTACATCAGTCTACTCAATATTGACAACTCAAATATGCTATCTAAGTACTCATAGAAAATCATAAATTTAAAGTCTCATACAATTATATACTATCTCGAATACACATCTAAAGTTTCTTCTTATCTAATGACTTAGACTCAGTTTACTTTTTTCATCCGAGGGTCACATACACCATACTTATAACATCATACTTCTTTCAAGTCAATACCTTAATTTCTCACTTATGTTATGTCAAGTCCACTAGAGCAAACCTTAAAACTATACTATTATTCTCATACCGCTATCTCTTTTCTTTCACAATGCTTTTCTAAAATTTAAGCTTAAGGTCTAGTATTAAACATGTACATTCACACTCCTCACATACTACACTAACTCTAAACTATTAGGTAAAGTCAAAAGATATTGGACTGCTAAATCTTATAGTAAACTATTAGGTAAAGTCAAAAGATATTAGACCGCCAAATCTTATGATAAGAAATCAAGCTTTATCTCTAGATCTATCTAATAGTCTATCATCACATTCCCTTTGATAAACTAAATAGTATCTACTCACTCATTATACCTCTTTTCCTAGTTAAGCTCATAACTCTATAAATCCATATGGCTCTTCCTTCAAAATCATGAGCCTAGTTTAAATCTACCACCTTATGTCCTCTACTCTTTTTTTAACATCTATACTTGATCTTTACTAACACAATAATACATCAACATTAGCTCTTTTCATATTCGAATATACTCTATCTCATACTAACTAAAAACTCTTGCTCTACCATCTATCATGAGAGCTAGATGATACTTGCTATTGTTTAACCAAAACTCAAAAATGAGTAGAATTATCACCCAATTACTTAGCTTATATATGCATGACTCCTAGATACATGCTTCAATCAACCACTCTTCCCATTCTTCAGGGTTTCTACATCTTTCTAGCTCTAGGATCATTCTACCACTTACGGTTACAAACTCTCCAATCACTCTTTCTTGGGGGTGGGGCGGGTAGGTATCACTAAATATTTAGAGGCATAACTTAACTTCCCTCTCAAGGATAACATCTGAAGAACATTTTGGAGAACATATTCTGAGAGTACATTACATTTTGATCTAGTTCAAAAGCATGATTTATATAAATAAGAGTGCATTATTTCTGATCGATAAACTTAAGCACACTAATCGACTCCTCTCAAACCTGATGCAGTCTTTTCACTTTCTGAATACTTTAACTTATTAATAAGGATCTAGACTTTTTTATTTCAACCACCTTAAGTATGAGAGATAGTCAAATGAATTTGGACAGACGCACGAATCTAAATAAGTTTCTTAGGGAACGACTCTATTACACGATCTAGAGTATGAAAGAAGAATTTTTTTTCTGAAATGTCAATAGTTCCTCATTTATGGAAGTGGGGGCCTTACAATCATAAATAAGATCCTATGGACACTGCTTCATAGACACCCTAGGACACTTGAACTCTGTGCTCTAATACCAAGTTTGTCACGTCTCGAGCCTGCATCCTGGATGTGGCCAACACTGGAAAATCATTGTTGGTTCCCAAACGAACCCTTGGCTTGGATGACTCACTCAGCTGAAGAATATAACATGCATACAAAAGCTTTATATGGTGAACCTTTAAATCATTTAATAAAAACTTAAAAGATCTCAATCATGTTTTTATAAAGTCTGAAAATATCTTTTGATATAAATAGTAATAATACTTAAAATATCTGAATGAGCTGACTGAAGTGACTTACTAACTTTATCCATGAAATCTCTACTATACTGAAGATAGGTGCCGCAACAAAATCTGCAGCTACTTAACTATAAAATAAATAAATTGAACTAAGTAACTAAAGCCTTCTAAAAGTGAAAAGTTCTCACTAGCTTGTAAGAACCCGAAAATTTTTGAAATCTACTTATGGTTGGAATTCTAAGATGTACTACAAGCCATGTATGAGTTTTGGTGGTC
>JBCEWC010014832.1:0-14119 GCA_038996855.1 Solanum aculeatissimum
TTATGAGGATTGTTATTTATCATGTCCATGTTATGCATGTTGGGAATAGATTGACTATGTGCTTATGTGGAAAGTCCTTTAACCCCGGGTGCCCCATAGTGGAAATCCTATTCTTCTCCCTTTCCCTTAGAGATTAATATTATGTGTTATGTGCAAACATGCTTATCCCATTCCCGTAATTGTCCCCATAGTTTGAGTCCCCAAGTCCTTAGAACTTATGTGCTATGTGATTGGATTTCGCGCTTCCGAACCGATGATGTGTGTAATGATTCTATGATGGCTTGAACGAGGGTCTTCGGGTTCTCTTTCGCCATGTCACAACTAGGCCCCCTTTTCGGGTCGTGATAGATCGGTGATGGCCTCTACCTACCATTGAACAACGAGTGACATCCTTAAAGCTATGGCTTGTAGTGAGCCCTTTTGTTCAAGGGAAATATCTACTTTCCTCTTCCTTGTATAGTTTTACTTTCTTTCTTTATGACTTGAGGGTAAGCTCGAATAATGTCGAGGCCCTGCTCTATCTATGTAGAGGCTATGTTATACATATTAAACTCTTGTACGTTGTATATGTTTCTTGATGAGATGTTATGACTATTGAGATTTGACTATAATAATGATGTATCAATTATGCTTATGACTATATTTGGACTTATGAATGTTGGGAATATGCTTATGTGGAAAGTCCCCTAACCCATTTGCCCCCATAGCTTGAGTGCTACTTACCCGCCCCTTAGAAATACTTGTTATGTGCTATGTGATTCATGTTCATCCTATTCCTGGCAACATCCCCATAGCTTGAGTCCAAAGTCCTGTTTCCCTTAGAATTATATGCTATGTATTTACTTTCCTGCGCTTCTGAATCGATGATGTGTGTGATGATGCTAAGATGGCTTGATCGAGGACTTTTGGGTTCTCGTTCGCCATATCACATCTAGGCCCCACTTCTGGGTCGTGACAAAGATGGTATCAGAGCCCTAGGTTTGTAAATGATCCTCAGAGTCCAACATACTACATCGATTAGAGTCTTGTTCATGGGTGTGATGCGCGCCACACCTATGAACGGGAGGCTATGGTGACATTTTAGGAATTTGTCTCATTTCATTACCTCCTTATATCGTGCCGTAAGTTATTATGATAAATTTCCTAAACTTTGGGTATTCTTGTCGCTCTTTTAGAACATGCCTCCTAGAAGAGCTCCCTTCCCCCGTCAAGCTCCAACATTTGAGGAACAAGCCCCTCGGGCACTGGTAGAGGAACAAGTATCTCATGCAGAGTTTAGAAATGTGGTTTCTATATTGGCCAAAGATGTGGCTAACCAAGCTCGGCCAGCTAATCCTTTGAATATTGGTACTCCGGCTTCTAGGGTGAGGGATTTCACCCAGATGAACCCTCCGGAGTTCTTTGGCTCAAAGGTGGACGAGGATGCTTAAGAGTTCATTGATGAACTCACTAAGGTGTTAACCATAATGGGGGTGAGTTCAGAAGAGAAAGCCGAGTTGGCCGCCTATCAATTGAAAGATATGGGCCAAGTATGGTATAACCAATGGCTAGTTGAGAGGATGGTTGATATCAAGGTTGGGTAGGAACAGTTCAAAATGGCCTTCCTTGATCAGTTCTTCCCTCTTGAGCTTAGAGAGGCCAAAATGACCAAGTTCATCAATCATCGACAAGGTTGTATGACCGTGAGGGATTATTCTCTCAAATTTACTAAGCTTTCTAAATACGTTCCCATTCTTGTATTCGACCCCTTTGCAAGAATGCACAAGTTTATTTCAGATGTGTCGGATTTGGTGGTGAAGGAGTGCTGAACCTCCATGCTCATCCGTGACATGGACATCTCTAGGCTCATGACTTATATCAAGCAAATTAAAGGTGAAAAGCTTAAGGAGAGAAGGGTTAATGAAGCTAAGAAGGCCCGGTTTGATGGTAGGTTCTCCAACTCAAATAGTGGTGGTGGTTTTGGCTGATTCTATCAAGGCCAAAGTTCAAATATGAGGGTTGCTAATCAAACAGTGCCTCCTCCTAAGGCATAAGTTGGGGGTTTTCCCCGAATTACTCTTTGTTGTCATGGTGGGAAGCATTATATTGGTTATTGTAGGAGGACTTTGAATGCTTTCTTGGGATATGGGGGTTTGGACCACAAGATGTTTGACTATCCAAGAGGTGCAAAGAAGGATCAAGTGGCTCCCGGTGGTTAAGGGCTGCCAAAAGCTTCGGTTGGTGGTGCTCCTAGTAATAACAAATTTTATGCTCTTCATGCCCGGTAAGAGATAGAGAATGCTCCGGACGCCCGTGACTGGTATGTTAAAAATCTTTGATTTTGATGCTTATGTCTTACTTGATCCATGTGAAAATTTATCTTTTATGACTCCTCTGTTGGCTGTTAAATTTTGTTTGAGTCCTGAAACTCTAAGGGAATTATATTCGGTATATACTCCCATGGGTGAGTCTATTGTTGCCCAGAAAGTGAATCGGGGTTGTCCTGTCTCTGTGTTGCATAAAGTGTTTCCCGGTGACCTTGTAGAACATGAGATGTATGATTTTGATGTTATCCTTAAGATGGATTGGTTGCATGCATCGTATGCCTCAGTTGATTGTAGGACTAGGCAAGTTAAATTTCAAGTCCCTAATGAACCTTGGTTAAATATGGAAGGGTAGTGATTTCGTAGTTAAGCGTCGGTTTATTTCCTACCTCAAAGCCCAGAAGATGATTTGTAACGGGTGCATTTATCATATGGTACGGGTTAGACATGTGGAGGGTGAGTCACCTAAGCTTGAATCAGTTCCGGTGGTTAATGAGTTTCCTGATGTATTTCTCGAGGACTTGCCCGGTATTTCTCTCGATAGAGAAATAAATTTTAGCATAGATCTCCTTCTGGATACTCAACCTATTTTAATTCATCCTTATCGTATAGCCCCGACGGAGTTGAAGGAATTGAAAAATCAATTGAAAGTTTTTCTACAAAAGGGTTATATTAGGCCGAGTATCTCACCTTGGGGTGCTTCCGTGTTGTTTGTAAGGAAGAAGGATGGGTCACTCTGAATGTGTATTGATTATCGACAATTGAACAAGGTGATCATTAAAAATAGGTACTCGTTGTCTAGAATTGATGATTTGTTCGACCATCTTTAAGAAGCTACTTATTTCTCTAAAATAGACCTTCGTTGGGATGATCAACAATTAAAGGTGAGAGAGTGTGACATCCCCAAGATGGCCTTTCGAACACGTTATGGTCACTTTGAGTTTGTGGTGATGTCATTTTGGTTGACTAATAATCCGGTGTTTATGGACCTTATGAATTGGGTGTTTAAATCATTCCTTGATAATTTTGTGTTAGTTTTAATTGATGACATATTGATTTACTCCTGTAGTGAGCAAGAGCATATGGGTCACTTGAGATTAGTGCTTCAAATATTGAGGGAAAAGCAATTGTATGTCAAGTTTAGAAAATATGATTTTTTGTTGGGAGAAGTTGCTTTCCTTGGTCATGTGGTGTCTTGTGATGGCATTAAGGTTAATCCTATGAAAATTAAAGTGGTGAAGAATTGGCCTAGATCGCTGATTCCTTCGGATATTCGAAGCTTCCATGGTTTAGCTGGTTATTATAGAAGGTTTGTTGAAGGGTTTTCCTCTATAGCATCTACATTGACTAAGTTGACTCAAAAGAAGGTCAAATTTGTGCGGTCAAATGAATGTGAGAAGAGTTTCCAAACTTTGAAGGACTGACTTACATCGGCTACGATTTTGACTTTGCCAAGTGGGTTAGATGGGTTTGTGGTATATTGTGATGCGTCGCGTATTAGTTTGGGTTGTGTGCTTACGCAACATGGTAAGGTGATATCTTATGCGTCCCGACAATTGAAGGTGCGTGAAAAATATTATCCAGCCCATGATCTTTAGTTGGCGGCGGTGGTGTTTGCTTTGAAAGTTTGGAGACATTATTTGTATGGGGTTCATGTGGATGTCTTCACCGATCACAAGAGTTTTCAATATGTATTCACCCAAAGAGACATTAATTTGAGGCAAAGGAGATGGTTGGAACCTCAAGGATTATGATATGAGTGTCCTTTATCACCTTGACAAATCTAACGTTGTGGAAGATGCCCTTAGTAGGCTCTCTATGGGAAGTATGACAGATATGGATGTGCACCGTTTGGTTTGGTTAGGTGTGAGGTTGGTCGAATCCGACCATGGTGGGATTCTTGTGCAAGGTGGAATCAAATCTTCCTTGGTGGTTGATGTTTAGAATAAACAAGACTTAGATCCTTCCTTGGTAGATTTGAAGAAGTTGTTTGCCGATGGCAAGATTGAGGATTTCTCCCAAGGGGGAGATGGTATGCTACGATACCAAGACCGTTTGTGTGTTGCAGATATTGATGGCTTAAGGGAGATTATCATGAAAGAGGCTCATAATTCTCAATATTCTATTCATCTGGGATCTACCAAAATGCACCAAGATTTGAGAGAGTTGTATTGGTGGCATGGTATGAAGAGGGATATAGCCAACTTCATGTTGGAATGTCCAAATTGCCAACAAGTAAAAGTGGAACATCAAAGGCCCGATGGTTTGACACAAGATATTGAAATTACTACTTGGAAATGGGAAGATGTGAACATGGACTTTGTGGTTGGGTTACCCTGCACTCGGAGAAAATTTGATTCTATATGGGTTGTGGTTGATAGGATGACCAAGTCGGCTAACTTCTTACCGGTTAAGACTACTTATAGTGCCGAGGAGTATGCCAGGGTGTATATTCGGGAGTTGGTGAGATTGCATGGTATACCGAGGTCTATTATATCGAATGGTGGTACTCAATTTACTTCACATTTTTAGAAGTCTTTTCAAAAGGAACTTGGTACTAGGATCAAGTTGTGTACTGCATTTCTCCCTCAAACTGATGGGCAAGCCAAAATGACAATTCAAACCATAGAGGACATGTTAAGGGCTTGTGTGTTGGAATTCAAAGGAAATTAGGATGATCATCTACCGCTTATTGAGTTTGCCTACAATAATAGTTTCCATGCTAGCATTGGTATGGCTCTGTTTGAAGCTTTGTATGGTAGAAGATGTAGATCTCTGTTTGGTTGGTTTCAAATAGGTGAGGAGACCTTGTTAGGCCCGGATTTTGTTGTTGATGTCATTCAGATGATGAAGTTGATTAGGGAAAGATTGAAGATGGCCAAAAGTCACCAAAAGTTGTATTCGAATGTTAGGAAGAGAGATCTCGAATTTCACGTAGGTGATTGGGTGTATGTAAAAGTGTCCCCCATGAAAGGCATCATGCATTTTGGCAAAAAGGGAAAGTTGAGCCCCCGGTATATCGGACCTTATGAGAGTGTGGAACGGGTTGGCAATGTGGCTTATAGGTTGGATTTGCCTTTGAACATGAGCTCTATTCATATGGTTTTCCATGTGTCTATGTTGAGGAAATTGGTTGGTGATCCTAAGGTAATTAAACCTTGGAGGGTGTGACGGTTGAGGAGAATTTGACCTATGAAGAGGTGCCGGTTGAGATTTTGGATAAGCAAGTGAAGCGGCTTCACAACAAGGATGTGGCATTGGTAAAGGTGATTTGGAGGAACTAAGACAGGGATAGTGCAACATGGGAAGCAGAGTTGGACATGATGGAGCGATATCCCTATCTCTTCCAATATACTCAAGCCTAAGGTACTAGGTTTTATCCTTTTATGGTCCAAATTCTTTAAATTCTTGCGTTTCATGACATTGCATGCATACATGAGCACGAAAATGATTTAAATGATGTTTTGACATAAGTTTTGCAAAGACTTTTTGAAATGATGCATGATCCATTATGAATTGTGGTTAAAGTGTCTCTTGTTTGATTGTTGTCCTCAAGCCGTAGTTTTGCTCATTTGAGGACGAATGTTCCCAAGGAGGAGATGATGTAACGAGCCAAAAAAAAATTAACTTCATAATAGTTGGTCAAGGTTAGTGTTGAACTGGTCATGTTTGAATTTTGGAAGCCATAGGTTTTGTTTAAGTTTTCGGATTCAAGGGAATCGTTTTGGTGGAAGGTTATAAGGCCTTTTAGACAGCACTGGCTTTGAGAGGCCATATATTTTGGTACGGAATGAACTGTGTGGGATACTATATATCAAATCTAAGCTCTTTGAGTTATCTTCGCAACGCAACTGGTTTCACTCAATTTGGAGTTCGGATGTGAATGTTTCGGCCTTTGCAGTGAGACTGCCCGTAATTGGAAATATGCTGGAAAAAGGGTTCCAGAATGGGGTGTAAGGGTTGGACCATGGATCGTTTGGTGGTCCACGACCCGTGTTGGTGCTTGTGGGTTGGTCTAGCGTGCTCCTAGGGGTTGGGGTCCATCCCATGGACCATGTGTGTTCCTACGGATCACTTTACTGTCAGTGTGACACTTCACGGCCCGTGAAGGGTCCCGTGAGTTGATCCAGAAAGTTTGCCATGGTTTGGGGTTGGACTCCGGACCAAGTGATGCTCCACGGACCAGTACATGGTCAGTGTTTAGCTACATGGTCCGTGAGGCCCCTCGTGAGTTGGTCCAGAAAGTCCCCCGAGAGTTCAAGCCGAAGTCGAGATTAAGTGTTGTCTCACGAACAGGTTCACGTACCATGAACCTGTAGACGGCCACTGGAGGCCTTCTTCGAGGCACTGTTTCAGTGATCTAGTCTATTTCATTAATGGTTAATTCGTAATTTAATTAAGTCCTATGCCTCTTTTAACCTTTCTAAAGTCTCCTAACTCTCCTAAATCAAAGCCTCATCCCCTCTAATTTATTTTATCACTCTTCAATTCACTCCAAAATTCTCTCAATCCTCTTGACCTCCATTGATGGAAACTTGAAGAAATTTGGAAAAAATCATCTTTGTTGCAAAATCATCAAATTCTCTTGACTAATCTCAATGTATGTGGGATTGATTCATGGATTTCCTTTCATCCATGTAGACCCAAGAATCCTCTTCTTTAAATTATGAATTTAAGCTTTCTTTAATTGTGGGTTCTTTAAATTTTGATGTATTTAATTGAATTGAGTTGTGGGTTGTATAAATTAGGTGATTTAAAGTTGATTTAAGTTTTAATTCTATGAAATTTCAATGGATTTTATGAAGGTCAAGTTATGCATGTCCCCTTTACTCTTGAACCAGGCATGGGTAGTGTTTTAATGATGGTTTAAGTGTTTATTTAACTTGAATTTCTTATGGAGTACTCTTGATTTGAATTTAAAGTATGAATTCTAGTACCCATACTATTCTCATTATTACTCATGGCATTTGCATGCATGATCATGGACTTTTATGAAGGTTTTGATGTGTGCTAACTCCCAAACATGTTTATGACTATGATTTTGAGCAAGTATGGGTTAAGACAAGAATGCGATCACATAATGTCTATGATATGGATCTTTGAGCCTCCTACCCTATAAAGTAAGGGAGACTGACACTATGCTTTATAGAAAATGAAATAGTGATAAGGAACATGGGTGTTTACACCAATATGATATGATATGATAAGTATGGAGCTACTCTTATGTATGAAGTTTGAAATGAAAGTGTACTTGGAGTTTTAGCCTAATGAAGCATGATTATGAAATGTGTTTGATTCTTAATAAGTATGCATAAGAGTAATGAATGTGATTTGGATTTTAAGCCTAAGTATGCATGATTTGAAGTTCAAGTGTCATGTTTTCGTTTTAAAGTATGTATATATATATATATATACGTATTCTTGTGGGATGATGACTTAGTACCAAGAAGGATTGGAGTAGTAAGTGGGCTATCCCCAAGGGTCCCACTACTTTCCCAAAACTATGTGCCAACGTAGGTTGCTACCCAAATGGGAGGCCCGTAAAGTATGATTTGATACGATATGCTATGTTATGTAAATCTTTCCGAAATGACCGGGTCGTAAAGAAGGTGGCCATCACACAGCAATGGGAGGCCCGTAAGGTGTGGTGTAGATTACCTTTGGCAAGTAATCTTTTCCGATCCGATGGAAGGCCTCATCGGGAAAGTTCATGTTATAGCTCACATGAGTTTGGATGTCGGTTATGGTTCCATCCCCTCTATACTATAAGCATTATGGCATTGCATGCATCATGGTTATTATGGCATATTGGTATACTATCCTTTCTTATATTCTCTTTCTATGTATGTGCCCTTTTCATCTAGGTCATTTATATGTTCATGTGCATATGTATTTGCATGCCTGTATACTTAGTGCTTTATTGTGCTAACCCATACTATTTGTCTACATGTTCTAACCATGTTGGGACTGGTGACGATCTCTACCTACCATTGAACGACGAGTGACAACCTTGAAGTTATTGCTTGTGGTGAGCTCTTTTGTTCAATTGCAATATCTACTTTCCTCTTCCTTGTATTGTTTTACTTTCTTTCTTTATGACTTGAGGGTGAGCCCGGATTATGTCTAGTCCCCGCTCTATCTATGTAGAGGCTATGTTAGACATGTTAAACTCTTGCACGTTGTATATGTTTCTTGATGAGATGTTATGACTATTGAGATTTGGCTATAATAATGATGTATCGATTATGCTTATTACTATGTTTGGACTTATGAATGTTGGGAATGTGCTTATGTGGAAAGTCCCCTAACCCGGTATGCCCCCATAGCTTGAGCCCTACTTCCCCACCCGTTAGAAATACTTGTTATGTGCTATGTGATTCATGTTCATCCCATTCCCAGCAACATCCCCATAGCTTGAGTCCAAAGCCTCATTTCCCTTAGAATTATGTGCTATGTGTTTACTTTCCCGCACTTCCGAACCGATGATGTGTGTGATGATGCTATGATGGCTTAACTGAGGACTTTCGGGTTCTCCTTCGCCAAGTCACATCTAGGCTCCACTTCCGGGTCGTGACAGGATTAAGCCTTGAAATCAAGAAATTTCATTAAAAAGAAGGTTTAAGCTCCATGGGTGGAAAAAACCATGAATGAAGAAACCCACATACCTTGAAGCCTTGAAATTAATGAAAAAGAGTTGAGGAGATTTTGGGAAACACCTTAAGACTTGACCTTCAATGGAAGAAGCTTGAACCCTAGAAACTTGAGAGAACATGGTGGAAATATTAAAGAGAGTTTGGAGAAGATTTTAGGGGTTTAGAGAGTGATTTTAGGCCTAAAATAGTGTAATGTTTTAGTATTCCTATACATATAGGTCCAGGGATATGTCCCAATTTCCCTTACTCAAATCTGGAATATTTCAAAAAACTTTGTTCTTGGGTAAAATGGGACCGCGACGCGGACTTGTTCTGCCACAATTCATTTTTGCGCGATGTTCAATTTTCCCTATTTTGGTCTAGGAATGAGTCTAGGTCACTTTTGTACTATCTTGAACCCTCTCCACAATGCGGTGAGATCACATACTTTGTTGGTTAATGAAAAATCAAGCAAATATTTTTTTGATACGGTTGACTTAAAAATCGAGGGAGACCTTTTACCTACACAATTTTGCCTCTTGAAAAAGAATACAAACTTGGATTTTTCAAAACAATGTATGGAAATTACAATATTTAAGAAATCTTTCATAAGGGAATTTTGAATCACTTGGGAGATGTTACATCTCGCTCCACCACAAACCACATCTCTTTATCTAAAGTAGAAGCTCGTTTGGCGACGTCAAATTGTTGGCGCTCCATCCTCTGAGCGCGTCCCAACAAAGAGCGTGAATCCTCATCGCCAGTACATCGCTGCTTCAAAGAGGTCGGAATAGAAGACTCCTCTTCAAATAAATCCAGCACCAATGGAGTGATAGAAGTCATGGATATGGTCAACGGTGCCGGTGCTACTACTATCATCTCCTTACAAAGCTGTTAGATCTCTGTTAGATAGATAGAAAAGTCTGGAGTTTGGGTGGTACTAAGGGAGTCCTCCAAACATCTCTCAAATGTGTCTACTCTTCCGTGAAGAACTCTTATCAGATGGATAAATGCCGCCTAGTAGTGCTCTATCATGCACTCCTCTGACTCTATAATTGCCTTGCATGCCCAAGGTTGAATATGCTGTACTAATTGAGCAAAATATAACTTACTGTGAACCTGGCATTGTACCAGGGCCTAAATAAACCCCACAAATATGTATATCAAACCCACGGGCAGAGGACATATCATCACGGCCTTTGGCATCGTGGAGGAAGTAGTAGTGGGCTCCGTCTCTAACTCATCCCCTGTAGATGGGGCCCTCTTAGACTCAATAGCAGTGGGGGAATCCTTAGGATGTGGAGGATCGGTGAACATCCCCTATAAATGTAAAGTAGTTTGTGGTGCTCGCCGATGTGAAATTAGATTCTCATCGGCCTTAATCAGATAGGTATCCTTGGTGCGCTGCACATTAATCACCGGGTCGACATTGGGGATGATCTTTGTCCCCGTATCAATGCATTGCCCTGTGAACCAGGTAAAGAAATAGGATTTACATCGATCTCCTGAATGCCCGCTCATGATCTTCTTTATAATACATCATGTAAAGTTTATCTTATAGCCAGCTGTGATGTTGGCTACTAGTATTGTGCGAACCGGCTTAAGTATTGTCTGCCTACATCGGCGAAATACACGTACGAACCATGGCCTACCAAATTTGGCCATGAAGTTGAGCCAGGTGTCACGACCCGGATAGGGGCCTAGATGTGACATGGCGAAGGAGAACCCAAAAGTCTTCGATCAAGCCATCATAGCATCATCGATTTGGAAGCGCAGAAAAATAATCACATAACACATAATTCTTGGGGAAACGGGGCTTTGGACTCAAGCTATGGGGATGTTGTCGGGAATGGGATGAGCATGAATCATATAGCACATAGCAAGTATTTCAAAGGGGCGGGTAAGTAGGACTCAAGTTATTGGGGCATACCGGGTTAGGAGACTTTCCACATAAGCATATTCCCAACATTCACAATCCCATAAACATATCATAAGCATAATTGAAACATCATTTCCATAAACAAATCCCAATAGTCATAATATCCTAATAAAGCATAATACAATTGGCAAGATTTTAGTGTGTCCAACATAGCCTCTACAAAGATAGAACGGGGCCTCGACATAGTTTGAGGCTCACCCTTAATACATGAAATAAGAAAATAAACTAATACAAGGAAAATAGAAGGTGGCCATTGCCCTTGAACAAAAGGCCTCACCACAAGGTAAAACTCCAAGGATGTCACTCATCATCCGCCGGAAGATAGAAGTCGTCACCGGTCCCTACATGGTTAGAACATATAGATAAAGAGCATGGGTTAGCACAAAATATGTACTAAGTATACAGGCACGCAATGCATATGAAAAATAGTATGACCAAACAAGATAAAAAGGGGACAAGTGATACGAAAAGAATGCACATAGCCAAAGGGGATATATTATAACATTATGCCATGTCATGATGCATGAAATGAAACCTAGAGTCATATTATAGTGGGGATGTGACCTCAACCGACACCGGTGGAGACCCAAGTGAGCTACTACTTGGATCCAGACTACTTTTCAGGTAGGTCCCTAATTACTCTTTAAGAAGGGGAAACAACAATGGGGATAGCCCACTTACTACACCAATCCCTCGTTACTAATTCTCATCCCACGAGAATACATATATATACACACAAGCCTTTCAAAAATGGAGAGTTGACATTCTTTTAAAACCATGCATCAATTGACAAAATCGAATCATGATCAAATCCATATCCACACTTAGGATAAAAGCCAACAAGAATTTCCAAAACCATTCCATATCAATGAAATAAAAGTAGCTCATCTACATAGTGTAACAACCTGAAAACTTTTGAAATCTACTTATAGTTGGCATTCTATGATGTACTAAAATCCACGGTTGAGTTTTTGTAGCCAAGGGTTGAGTTTAAGTGGCCGAATGCAAATTGGGCTAGTAAGTGGCCTAGAGGGACAGTTTCGGCAGTGTACTTCAAACAATCATAATTTTTATTAGAGATTAACCATGTGAGCTACCACATATTAAATTGAAGATCTTTGAGTTAGCTTTACAACACAACTGGTTTCACTAAATTTGGAGTTTGCATGAGGGAGATATGGCCCAAACAGTGAGACTGTCAAAAATTCAGAAGCCATTGGAGATAGGCTCAGAAAAGTTCCCAAGAACATTTTCACGGGCCGTGAAACTTTGTACAGTCCGTGTAGTGCCTCGTCAGGTGTTCCAGTGAGCTAGGGGTGGCCTGGAACCTCCCCTAAGCCAAGTCTATGTCAACGGAACCTTGGACGGTCCGTTTGACACCAAACGGCTCGTGTACTACCTCGTGGAGTAAAGAAGTAGCTTGGCCAAGCCAAGGATGAAAGTTTTGAGGCTAAGTGTGATTATAAAGTGCCTTACACGGACATTCACATGTTGAACGGACCGTTTAGTGGTTCATGAACTGTAACAGAAAGTCCTCCGAAAGTTAGTGCTGAAGCTTTTGGCTAAGTAAGGCTGGACGGCAGGGTTGACGGGCCATGTGCCTGTTGACGGCACTGTAACATTAGCCTCGGTAATGTAGCGACAAATAATCCCATTTGGAAAAACACAATAAATATGGTTCATCCTAAAAGAACTTCCTCACATCAGACATGAACTTTCAGCATTGGTGGGAAGTCATATCAGGTGGCACCACATCACTGACTAAGTAATTAGCAAAGTTTGCAAACCATGGTATTAGGTCATATGATATACACAACACTCCCTCATTAGGGAATAAATCATTGATTCCAACCCATCTTCAAACTTGACTATTGAATTATCTTTGAGTCTAGATAGGTAGTTTGTAACTTGATTCTCTATCCCCATTTTGTCAATATTCTCAAAGTCAAACTCTTGAAGAATAAGTACCCATCTAGTAAACCTTTAGTTTGCATCCTTCTTCATCATCAAGTATCTCAATGCTGAATGATCTGTATGCATAATGACTTTTGTCCCTAACAAATATGACCTGAATTGCTCGAACGCAAAGACCACTAGGAGTAACTCCTGCTTAATGATAGTATAATTCTTCTATATTGCATTAAGGGCTTTACTGGCATAGTAGATCATATGTAGAATCTTCTCTTAGTGCTGACCCAATACCACACCAAGTGTTACCCCACTTGTATCACACATGATTTCCAAGGGTTGAAACCAATTCGAAGCAACAATTATAGGTGATGAAACAAGCCTCTGCTTGAACTCCTCGAATGCTTCAAGACATGCCTCATCAAACACGAACTTAGCATCCTTCTCAATTAACTTGCATAGTGAATGCTCAATCTTTGAGAAATCCTTTATGAAATGCCTATAGAAGCATGCATGTCCCAAGAAACTCCTTACACCTTTTATGAGAGATAGGTGGGGGGAGCTTCTCAATAACCTCAGCCTTAGCCATATCTACCTCAATTCCTTTGATGGAGATTTTGTGTCCTAGCATGATACCTTTTTTTACCATAAAGTGGCACTGCTCCAATGTCACGACCCGAATAGGGGGCCTAGATATGACATGGAGAAAGAGGATCTGAAGACCCTCGATCAAGCTATCATAGCATCATTACACTCATCATCGGTTCAGGAACGCGAAAGCTAAAACACGTAGCACATAAGCTCTAAGGGTTTAGGGGCTTGTGACTCAAGCTATGGGGGAAATTCGGGAATGGGAGGAATACGCTTGCACATAACACATAATCATACATCATGCTCAATATTCAAGCCATAAATTTAACATGATAACATAAGCCAAAATCATAACATGAGAACATAATCATAGAGCAAGGGGAAACATAGTATCATAATACAATTCGAATATCCAACATACGAGTCTAACGTACAAGAGTAAGATTTGTCCAAAACATGCCTCTACATAGAAGAGCGAGGCCTTTACAAGCTTTGAGGCTCACCGTCAAGTCAAAAAGGTAAATACATAAACATAAAGGCAGATAAATGGTGGCTATTTCCTTTGGACAATAGGGCTCACCACTACAAGTCTTCAACAGAATGTCAAGTGTCGTCTGGAAGAATGTAATAGTCACCCTCGTACCATACATAGTTAGAACATGTAGAATGGAATATGGGTTAGCACAATTTAGCACTAAGTATGCGGGCATGCAATGCATATGACAAGTATAGTATGACCAACAACA
>JBCEWC010014833.1:0-14116 GCA_038996855.1 Solanum aculeatissimum
ACATGCATTCATGAGCACGAAAATGATTTAAATGATGTTTTGACATGAGTTTTTAATGATTTATGAATTTATGCATGGTCTCTTCATTTATTGGTTAGCATGTCTCTTGTTTGTGATTGAAGTCCTCAAGCCCTAGTCCTAGCACATTCGAGGATGATGTATTGGTTAGCATGTCTCCTTATAGTTGGTCTTATATGATGTACTACTGGTCATGGTTGAGTTTTGGTATCCACGGGTTGAGTTTAAGTGGCCGAACGCAAAGCGGATCAGTTGGTGGTCTAGAGAGGCTGTGTGGGCAGTGTACTTTGGACTGTCATAAATTATGAAACGGGTTGAAATGTGTGGAATACTATATATCAAATTGAAGCTCTTTGAGTTAGCTTCGCAACACAACTGGTTTCACTCGATTCAGAGTTTGGATAAGGAAGATATGTCCCAAACAGTGGGACTGCCTGAAATTCGTAAGACATTAGAGATAGGCTCTGAAAAGTGGCCAAGGACAGGGCCACGATCCATGAAACTTGTTATGGTTCGTGTGGGGTGTCGTGAGGTGGTCCAGTGAACTAGGGGAGGCCAGGAACCACCCCATGAGACAAGTCATAGGCCATGGACCACTAAATAGTCCGTGTGCAGTTTGACAGCCCGTGGACTGTCCTGTCAAGTGGGACAGTAGCTTGGCCAGGATGTGGTGAGCCTAGATGGCTCAGGCAGGGGTCACGGGACAGAGGTAAGGTCCGTGCACCCCTAAATATCCCGTCAAGATGGTCCGTCAAGTGTTCGAGAAAGTCCTCCGAGAGTTCGCGTTGAAAAATTGACTAAGTATGGTTTGATGTTGCAATGGGACAGACCGTGTGGCACTTACACAACACTGTAGCAGCCGTGTGACCCTGTGTCCAGTTAAAAGTTCCATTTTGTTAATGGTAATTTCATGATTTAACATTTCCTTAAGCCCCTTTTTGGTATCCAAAGGTCTCCTAAACCCCTAAATCATTCTCCAAACCCTCATTCATCTATTCAAACTCTCCTACACTCACTTTGAAAATTCTAAAATCCTCTTGTCCTCCATTGAAAAAATCTTGAAGAATTTGGGGAAGACAACCTTGACTAAGTTTTCCTTGCAATTTGTTAGTGCAATTAAGGTATGTGGGACTTGATTCAAGGATCCTCTTTCATCCTTGAAGATCCTATGAACCCTAACTCTTTTAAATTTGATTTAAGCTTTCAATTAAGTTATGGGTTCTTCCAATATTGTTGTAGATTAGTGTTGGGACTTGAGTGCTGTAGTTTTTAGGTGATTTAAACATGATTTTGATCTTGAATTCATGAATGTACATTGAAACCCTTATTGATCAACTTTCATGTCCCTTTACATGATTCAATTAAGCATGGGTAACTTGCATTATGACTTATTCATGGATTTCTACATGTTTTATGATGAATCATCTTTCAAATTGTGAAATTAAGTTTGAATTCCATTACCCATGATCTTGATGTTCATTCATGGTATATGCATGGTTATTTTTATGATGAAACGTTTGATGAACCTTTGATATGATAAGTTTTTCTAGGCTTGTGATCACATAGTCTCTCCGTTCTGGCTTGATGAGCATTCTGGGTGCCTGCACCATTCTGTTTTGGTGTTGAATGTTTGATATGATAAGCTATGTAGATGAGCTATTCTTATTGCATTGGCATGACATGATTATGAAACGTTTTGTAAACTTTTGATAGCCTTTGGCTTAAGCATGAACATGATTTGAACAATGGTTCCATTTTGATTAAGTATGCATATTTTGAAAGTGAATATAAGTCTTTCGATTTAATGATGCATGTATATATATACGTATTCCCGTGGGATGAGACTTAGTACCGAGGGATTGGGTTGTAAGTGGGCTATCCCCAAGGGCCCCACCCTTTCCGTCAAACTATGTGCCTCCATGGGTAATCTCCCTAGATAGGGATTGACTTGTTTTATATCCCCTTGTTGAAGGGTTGACTAGGGTACTGCTTGGCAAGTAGTCCGGATCCGGGTAGTGCCTCGCTCGGGTCTCATTTGTTGTTGGTTGAGGTGACATCCCCGCTATATATGATCATAGGATTGCATCACATGCATCATGGCATAACATATTATTATATTACTATTTGGCTACGTGCATTCCTTTCGTATCACTTGTCCCGCTGACATGTTACTTGGTCATATTACACTTGTTATATGCATTGCATGCCCGCATACTTAGTGCTTAATTGTGCTAACCCATATTCTTGTCTACATGTTCTAACCATGTAGGGTCCGAGGGTGATATCTATATTCTTTCGAATGACGCTTGATAATCTATTGAAGACTTGCTAGTGGTGAGCCCTCTTGTTCAAGAGCAACCGTCTATCTACCACTTTAGTTTATATATTTACTTTCTATGTCTTGAGGGTGAGCCTCAAACTTGTCGAGGCACCGATCATCTATGTAGAGGCATTGTTGGACAAATCTATACTCTTGTACGTTTGACTTGTATGTTGGATATTTGGCTACGTAATATGATGCTATTTCTCTTGATTTATGACTCATGTCCTCTTATTATGATATTGACTTTAATATTGGGTATTCTGAATGACTATGTGTTATGTGTAAGCATGCTTGTCCCATTCCTGATATTGTCCCCATAGCTTGAGTCCCAAGTCCCCAATTCCTTAGAACTTACTTGCATGTGTTTAGCTTCCCCGTTCCTGAACTGATGATGAGTGTAATGATGCTATTATGGCTTGATAGAGGGTCTTTGGGTCCTCGTTCTCTATGTCACATCTAGGCCCCCTATCCGGGTCGTGACAAGCCCATAATGACCCATTGTCCAGACAAGTTATGAATTCTTAGTTTTTAACTGCTATCTCAATGATTGCACAAGCGATGATCATTCAAGTAAATTAAGGGGTGGTAGATCCTTCTAATATGAGCTTAATAGTGATGAGGATTAGAGATTTCACAAGGATGAACCATCTTGAGTTTCATGGGTCTAAGGTGGATAAAGATCCATAAGAATTCATTGATGAGGTATATAAAATTGTGGCCATTATGAGTGTGTCATCAGAGAAGAGGCCAAAGTTATTGGCCTGTCCACTAAAGGTCATTGCTCAAGTTTTGTTCAATCAATAGAATATGGAAAGAGTAAAAGAAGGTCCTACAGATTGGGAGAAATTTAAGGTTGCTTTTCTTGATTGTTTATTCCCATTTGAGTTGAGGGAAGCGAAGGTATTGAAATTTATCAACTTGAATCAAAGAAGTATGAGTGTGAGAAAGGATACCCTCTGGTTCACAAAGTTATCCAAGTATGCCCTGGCATTGGTAGCCAACTCTCGACCTCGTATGATCAAGTTCATTCTATGAGTTTCAGATCTAGTTATGAGAGAATGTAAGATTGCCATGCTTACAAGAGAAATGGATATTTCTAGATTGATGACCTACGCTGAAAAAATGGAAAAGGAGAAGTTCAAGAAAAGAAGTCTAACACAGATTGAGTTAATGGTGGTGGTTTTTCATATTAAAGGACCGATAGTGAAAATGCTCGTTCTCAATAAGGACAAAGATATTTCTATCAAGAATCCTTCCATGCTTCAGGCCCAAGGTTTAATAATGATAGAATATCAAACCCTAAGCCCCAAGGGAGTGGTACTAGTGGGATTTCTTTCCCTACTTGCGAAATGTGTGATAGGAATTATGGGGGTAAATTCTTAATGGGTATTAATTCTTGCTTTGGATATGGAATGGTTGGGCAAAATATAAAAAATTTCTTTGTTGTTTCTTGCAAAGGTAAATATGGTCATCCACAGTGTCAGTCTACTACTATAGCCTAATAGGTTCAGTAAGGTACTCTTTCTAGTTCAGGTGGTGGTTAATGTCAAAATAGGTTCTACGCTCTCCAGAACTGATAGGACTATGAGGATTCGTCGAATGTGGTTATGGGTATGTTACAAGTCTTTCAGTTTGATTTGTATGCATTATTGGCCCTTGATGTCAATCTTTTTGTTTATCTTTATGTATCATGGGGTTTAATATTAGTCCCAAGATCTTGTTAGAGCCTTTTTTTTAGTCTATACTCCAGTTGTTGACTTGGTTTTGACTAAAAAAGTCTAGAAATTGCCTAGTTTTAGTGTTTTATAAAGTTACTTTATGTGATCTTGTTGAGCTTGATATGACTAAATTTGATTTATCCTTTGTATAAATTGGCTTCATATATATTATGCCTCTATTGATTATAGAACCTGAATGGTTAAGTTTTAATTTTCTAATGAGCCGGTCCTAGAATAGAAGGGTAGTAATTTTATGTTCAAATGTCAATTTATCTTGTGTCTTAAAGGTCAAAAATTTATTTTCAAGGATTTCATCTACTATATTGTACGGGTTAGAGATCCTAATTCTAAAGTCACTACTCTTGAGTCAGTTCTCATTGTAAATGAGTATTCTGATGTGTTCCCAAATGATATACCCAATGTTCCTCTCAACTTTTTTTGATTTTGGTATAGATTTCCTCCTCCGATACCCAACCTATCTCCATTTCTCCTTACCATGCGGCCTCGATAGAACTTAAGGAGTTAAAAGATCAATTGAAAAATTTATTAGATAAGGATTTCATCACGCCAAATATATAACCATGGGGTGCTCCTATGTTGTTTATTTGGAAGAAGTATGAATCACTTAACATATGTATTAACTATTGGCAATTGGTCAAAGTCACCATTTAGAACAAGTATCCCATTTTTGAGAATTGATGATTTATTTAATCAACTCAAGGTAGAATCTACTTCTCTAAGATTGATCTCTAATTCGATTTGAGAGTAAGGGAATATGACATTCCAAAGATAGCTTTTTAAACTCAGTAAGGCAATTTTGAGTTTATGTTTATGCCTTATGGACTCACAAATTTCCCCAAAAATTTATAGACTTGATGAATAGGGTATTCAAGTTATATTTGGATATGTTTGTGATAGTCTTTATTGATGATATGTTAGTCTACTTCCAGAGTCAGAGAAGCATTTGGGACACTTTGAGAATTGTATTACTAACTTTAAGGGATTGTTGATTGTTCCCCAAGTTTAGTAAATGTTAGTTTTAATTAACATTAGTGACATTTCTTGGGCATATTGTCTTCAATGAAGACGTTATGTTGATCCTAATAAAATCAAGGCATTGAAGAATTGGCATAGACCTTTATCTCCTTTGAATATTTAGAGTTTCTTAGGTTTGGCCTGCTATTACAGAAGGTTTGTAGAAGGATTTTCAACTGCCGCTTTGCATTTGATTAAGTTGACTCAAGTGAAGGTGAAGAATTTTTATGGTTAGAAGAATGTGAGAAGTGTTCTCAAGAACTAAAGGATTGCCTTACTTCAGCCTCTATCTTGACATTTTCAGAAGGATGGATGGATTTGTAATATCCCCTTAAAATGTCCTACCTTGAATATCCTTGAAAATATCTAAAGAGTTTGAGAAAAGTTGTTACTGTCAATGATCACAAGGAAACTTTTATGGCCCGTAGAAGGTTCTATAGTCCGAAGATAGGTCTCATGGTTCCCTTCTATATTTAGAGAAATTCAAGACTTTTTGACTCATTCTATAGATGGAGTATATAGTTCATAAACACTTCAATAAATCGTAGATAGGGTCTGTAGATGAGATCTAGAGAGAAGGTAAAACTTTTCTAATTTTTATGAATCTAGGTACACGAGCGATAGAACATTCTACGAGCAATAAACCAAGTCTCATAGTCCAACTCTCCATTTGAGCCAGTAGGTTCTACAGATAGGATTTACGACCTATAGTTTGAACCACAACTTGCGGTAAATGTTTCCTAGTTCAAGACCCCAAATCATAGTTTTAGAATCATGACCACCTCTAACAGGATGATACCATGTACAACCCGTTAATAGGTTTACTATCTGTAGAAGGTTGATCCCAACCCAGTCCTATATTCCACCTACAATCTAGGAAAGTGAGTCTATGAGTTGTAGACATGACTATGATCGTAAATGGGGTTCATAGTTTCTGTTGCCAATTTTAATAAGGATAATTTCATCTTTTTTTTTCTTTTCTAATTAAACCATGGATGTTTTGGGATTAAAATAAACCCCATATTAATATCCAAAAGTACCCATACCCTCATAATTACATTGAACACGTTGAGAGCAGCTTTAAGAGGAGAAAAGACTAAGGTTCAAGCTATTTTATCACAACCTTCTAATTCTCAGTAAAGTTTCAATTTTTTTGATATATGTAAGGCTACTCATAGCATTGGATTGAGTTCATTCACATGCTCACCATCTCATTTGTAATTGAGTTTAAGTTGAGTTTTATCCAAGTTATTAGATTTCGAATGAGTTAATTCTTCTTCCATTAAATTTCTTATAATTGTACATTGAGATTATTATCATTTATATCTACCAAATTATTGGAATTATTTTTCATGGCTACTTTCCCATGAACTCTAATTGAGATAATGATCATGACTTTACTATACATTATTTTGAGTTGAGATTGATGGTTTTTTATGTATTAAAATGTGTAATTTTAAGTTGAGTCTATGAATACTTTATTTAGTTTTGAAAGTGTATGAGTATTGAGATTAAATGAGTTCGAGTATTGAGTTAACTAATGTTTTGAGAAAAGAGGTTTTCACAATATATGAGTAATATTGGAAGTATGTTTTTTTAATTATAAGAGCATGATGATTGAATATGAGTTTGAGGTTTTGAGTTTAGATCCAATGAGACTAGATAAGATTATTTAAGTATTTTACTTGGTTGAGCATATGAGCATTATATGTATGTTTTGAGAGTAGTATTGAGCACCCATTTGGGTAAGAGTTAGAATAGAAGTAATTCAAGTCTCATAAACTATGTAGCCAATGTAGGATAAAGGCCTAGTCTCTCTTGTTCCAAAAGAGAACTTTTTACTATTAGATCTAAAGAGGTAGAGCATTTCTTATCGTGTCAAGTATTGGATGACTGTGGCAATGGAAACAAGGTCTTTGTACCATCACTGGCTCATAGATGGTGAGTCTCGGTTAGAGAATCTCTCTAAGAATCATTATATTATTTTGTTGAGTTATATATATTCTAAATTATGATTGGCAAAAACATTGTTCATATTTTTTTATACTTGCATAGCTTATTGATGTTGTGTTGAGTTTATTTTTTCTTGAGTACCTTTGATGCATATTGTTCTACTCAATCATATTACATGCCATACATTCCACATACTAATGTAATTTAATTTAACATGTTTTAGATACAGGTGCTAGAAATCTTTAGCAGATAATTCGGTAAAGATTTTGACTATTTCTAGAGTCTTGGTGAGGCCTCCTAATATTTTGAAGATTATCTTTTATTCTTAGTTTTTTTCATAGTTTTAAGGTAGACCTAGATTTGTATTGACACCTTCTTGATAGTTGATAGAGGTTTCATAGACTAAGTCAGATATTGTACTTTGAGTCTATTTTGAAACCCACTCTTACTGATATAGAGCTATTGATTTAGTTATATTTTATTTATTAATTTATTAATTATGATATTCGATGGCCCACGTGAGTATTTTTTCATTATATTAAGTCTTCCACTAATTAAGTGAGTGGTAAGACTAAATGGTTAGCTTGGGAACCGACAATGGTTTCTAAGTGATTGTCACGTCTAGGGTACCCTCCCAAGACATGACAAACTTGGTATTTAAGCACAAGGTTCAAGATTCTTGGGGTGTCTATACAGTCGTGTCTAGTAGAATCCTACTTACAATTATGTTATGCATCACATTTATATTAGAAGGCTATAGGACATTAGGCATTTTTCACTTCTTTTGCATTTTGAGTTTGTGTGATAAAGTTTAACTCTATAAAAGTTTCTTTCTAACTCATGTGTTATGCATTTTAATATAATGCTCCCAAAGCATTCACCTAGCTAGAGAAGAACCTATCACTGAAGTCCCAATGGGAGAGGCACCTACAAGATCACGGACCAGGGGATGACCTGTGAGGATAACTGAAGCTCCTCAAATACCTACTACTCAACCTACTCCAACTTCTGAGGATGAATTCTGTGCATCCATACTATGCTCACCTAGTTTGCAACTACATAGGTAGGTCAAACGAATACCCTTGTAGTAAATACTAAAACCTAAGAGTCATTAACTTCTATGAAGATCAGAGATTTCTTGTGAATGAACCAACCGATCTACACAGGTCTAAGGTTGATGAGGATCCACAAAATTTCATTGATGAGATATAGAAGGTTCTGATGGAAATACGTGTGATTGAGACTGATGGAGTAGAGCTTGCTTCCTACCAACTCAAAGATGTGACTCATATTTGGTACAACCAATGGTAAGAAAGTTGTGGCAAGGATTCTAAGTCTGCAATCTGAGATGAGTTCGAAAGTGCATTCCTTTACCACTTATTTCTTAGAGAGTTTAGGAAAGCTAAGGTGGAAAAGTTCATGAATCTTAAAAAGAAGGAATAACAGTTAAAGAATGCAATCTTAAGTTCACCCAGTTGTCTAGATATTCTCGAGAAATGGTCTCAAACATAAGGGCTAAGATGAGAAAGTTTGTTTTGGGGTTGGGTAAGCATGTGAAGAAGGAATACAAGGCAATTCTATTGATTTCTGACATGGATATCTCTAGACCTATAGTGCATGCCTAACAGGTTTAGGATGATAAGAGAAAAGATAGAGAAGAACATATGAGTAAGAGAGCTAGATTGATCGGGCAAGAAGTTGATCAACAAAAGCAAGGTTAAGATGATAGGTCTTTCTTCCAAAAGAGGTCTTCTAATTTTACACCATAATTTACAAGTGCACCTGCTCAAAAGGATCAATATAATTATAGAGCTCAAGGTTCGTAGATACAAGGGAATGTGGCCCAAGGATCGAAAGAAAATCCCCTATGTGGCAAGTGTAGTAGACTCCATTTGTGTGAATGTCTCAATGACACCCATTCTTGATACAAGTGTGGGTAAATATGCCACTTGTTGAAGGATTATCTTATGTGGAGATAGAATGATTATGGTAATAAGGATATGCTTTATTCTATAGCCTTGTAAGGTAGAGGTAATCAGAGAGGTGCTATTACTAGAAGAGGCGGGGGTACAAACCATCTGGATGCTATAGATAGTCGATAGGACTAAGAGAATTTGCCTTATGTTGACCGGTAAGCTTCAAGTATTTTCTTTTGATATTTTTTCCTAACTTGATCTAGGTGTGGCATTATATTTGTGATTCCTTATCTAGATAATAAGATTGAGATCTTCCTTGAGAGTCTTCTTGAGCCTTTTCATATCTCTACCCCGATTGGTGAGTCTACTCTTGCTAAAAATATCTATAGAGATTGTACCATTTCCACCTATCATAGAGATACCATGGCTAAGTTAGTTGAGTTGGACATGGTTGTTTTCAATGTCATTATAGGCATGGACTAACTTTATACTTATTATGCCATAGTTGATTATAGGACTCGAGTTGTCAAGTTTTAGTTTCCTGATGAGCTTGTTATAGATGGAAAGGTAGTCCACTAGTGACTAAGGGTCATTTCATTTCTTATATTAAGGCCAAAAAGTTAATCTTTAAAGGGTGTATTTATCATGTAGTTGAAGTCAATGATGTTAATGATGAGACCCCATCCCTTGAGTGAACTCCTATTGTTAATGAGTTTACTGAGCTTTTCCTAGTGATCTACCTGAAGTCCCTTTTGATAGGGAGGTAGACTTTGGGATTGATGTATTCTTGATACTCAACCTATATCTATTATTCCATATAGAATAGCTCCACCAAGTTAAAAGAGATAAAAGAGCAAATAAAAGATCTTTTTGATAAGAGATTTATTAGGTTGAATGTATCACCTTGGGAGTGCTTTTGTCTTATTCATATGAAAGAAAGATGGGTCGATAAGGATGTGTATTGATTATCGCTAACTAAATAAGGTCACCAGTATAAATAAGTATTCACTTTTTGAATTAATGATCTATTTGATCAACTTTAGAGTACTACATATTTCTCTAAGATAGACCTCAGATCAGGCTATCATCAGTTAAAAGTGAGAGAATGTGACATCCTAAAGATGAACTTTCTAACCCGTCATAGACACTTTGAGTTTCTTGTTGTATCTTTTTGGTTTGACTAACACACTTGCAACTTTTATGGACCTTATGAACTTGGCATTCAAGCCATAACGAGACATGTTTGTTATTTTATTCATCAATGATATATTGGTCTACTCAAAAATTAAGAAAGAGCATGACAACCATCTTTGAGTTATTTTTTAAACTCTTAAAGATAGGGAGTTATATGCAAAGTTATCAAATTGTGAATTCTATCTTACATCAGTGGAACTCTTAGATCACATCATATCTGACGAAGGTATTTGAGTTGATATAGAGAAAATTGGAGTAGTGAAGAATTGGACTAAACCCACTTCTCCAATTAACAAAAGAAGTTTCTTGGGTTTGGCTGGTTATTACTAACAAATTATAGAAGTGTTTTCATCCATATTAGCCTTATTTACTATGTTTGACCAAGAAAAGGCTAAGTTTCAATAGTCAGATACATGGGAGAAAAGCTTTGAAGAGTTAAAAACCAGATTAACTATTGTACTGGTGTTGTCCCTACCCGAGGTAACTGATAGGTTTATTATTTATTGTGATACTTCCTTAGCTGGTTTGGGTTTTGTGCTGATGCAAAAAGGTAAGGTTATAACTTATACTTACAAGCAACTTAAGATTCATGAGAGAAAGTATCCAACTCATGACCTCAAGTTGTCAGTAGTAGTATTTGCTCTTAAGATTTGGTGTCACCATTTGTGTGGGGTGTATGTAGACGTGCTCACTGATCATAAGAGCCTGCAATATGTCTTCAATCAAAAAGAGTTAAATTTGAGGTAGCAAAGGTGGCTTGAGTTTCTTATAGATTAATACATAAGCATTCATTGCCACCTAAGCAAGGCAAATGTTGTTGCTGATGCACTTGGTAGTATATCTATGGGTAGTACTACATACCTTGAAGAAGAGTATAGAGAATTAGCTAAAGGTGTGCATAGACTTACATGATTAAGAGTCTAAGTTCTTGATCTGAAGGATGGTGGAGTTGTTTTGCAGAATAGGGCAGGATCATCTCTGGTAGTGGAGGTGAAAGAGAAGCACAATTAAGATCTTGTCCTACTTCAATTAAAGAAGATGTATATAAGCAAAAGGTAGAGGTTTTTGCAAAAAAGGGAGATGATGTGTTGAGATATCAAGGTAGATTTTTTGTCCCAAAGGTGGATCAACTCAGAGATAGGATCATGACTGAAGCTCATAACTCTAAGTTTTCCATCCATCTAGATTCAACCAATATATATCATGACTTGAGAGAAGTGTATTGGTTGAGATGAAGAGGGATATCACAAATTATGTATCCAAATGCCCAAATTGCCAACAACTCAGAGTGAACACCAAAGATGATGTAGTTTAGCACAAAACATAGAGATTCTAGAGTGGAAATGGGAGATGATGAATATGAACTTTGTTACATGTTTACCATAATATCGCAAGCAACATGATTCAATGTGGGTGATTGTGGATAGATGATCAAATAGCCCATTTCTTAGCCATTAAGATGACTGACACTACAAAAATTTATGCTATATTGTATGTTCAAGAAATTGTCAATCTTTATGGAGTTTTCTTGTCTATCATCTCAGATAGAGAAGCCCAATTCATTTCTCAATTTTGGAAGTCCTTTAAGAAGGGTTTAGGCTCAAATGTAAATCTTAGCACCATTTTTCATTCTTAGACACGACCAAGAAGAACGTATCATTTGGACTTTAAATGATATGTTAGAAGTCTATGTCATTGATTTCAAGGGTAATTGGTATGACCATGTTCTGCTTATTGAGTTTCCATATAATAATTGCTAGCATTCAAGGATTCAGATGACCCCTTATGAACCTTGGTATGTGAGAAGGTGTAGATCACAGATTGGATGCTTTGAAGTTAGTAAAACTGAGTTGATTAGATTTGACTTAGTTTATCAAGTTATGAAAAAGGTGAAAATCATCTAAGAGAGGTTTGAAACTACACGAAGCCACCAAAAGTTCTACACTAATATTAGATGTAGAGATTTGAAGTTCAAAGTGAATGATTGGATGTATTTGAATATTTCACCCATAAAGGATGTCACGATATTTGAGAAGAAGGGAAAACTTATTCCATGTTACATTGGTCCTTACCAGATTATAGTGTGAGTTGGTAATGTCCCTTATGAGTCAGAGTTATCCTTAGAGTTAACCTCTATTAAATTTGTGTTTTATATTTCGATGTTGAAGAACTGTTTAGGAGATCCTACATTAGAAGTTCCTATTGAGATTATTTGGATAAGTGATAACTTGTCTTATGAGGAGATTCTAGTCTAAATCCTTGATTGCCAAGTTCGCAAATTGAGGACCAAAAGATTTTTGTCCATCAAAGTTCTATGGAGGAATCAATGTATTGAAGAAGCTACATGGGAAGCTGAGGATGATATGTAGGCCAAATATCTACATCTATTCATGTCTACTTATGATGATATTGAAGGTACAATTCTTATTCCTATTTCGAATTCTAACTTTGATGTCCATTCTTAATATTTGAGTATTCTAGTTTCTATGTTTTTAATGTCTTTAGTGAATTTGTTCATGATGACTCGTAGTTTCATCAACATTCAAGAATGAATGGTCAAAATGGGGAGATACTAAAACTCTCTCCCCCTAAAATGTCCTACCTTGATTAGCCGTGAAAATCACATATAAATCTGAGAAATGTTATCATTATCAGTGACCACGGGGAGACTTCTACGACCTGTAGAAGGCTTCAAGGTTTGTAAATAGTTCTCATTATTCCCTTCCATACTTAGAAAAATGTTTGAATTTTTTACTCATACTACTAATGGACTTTACAACTCGTAGATACTTCTACGGACCACCTGAGATCCAAAGAACAGGAAAAACTTATCTAATTTTTACGAAACTAGATCCATGAGCCATAGAACATTCTACTAGCTGTAGACCAGGTCTCATAGTCCAACCCTCTATTTGGGTCAACGGGTTCTATGGATAGGGTCTACAACCCGTAGTCCAGACCAAGACTTGTGGTTGATATTTCATAGTTCAAGGCCCAAAATCATAGTCTCTAATCTGGACCACCATAAACAGGATGAGACTATTTATGGCCTATCAATGGGTCTGTAGACTATAAAAGGGTGGGCATATACTTAGGCCTTTTTTTCACTTGCAATCTATGAAAGTTAGTCAACGAACCGTAGATAGGACTACAACTAATAGACAAGGTTGCATAGTTCTTGCCGCCAGTTTTAATGAGGATAATTTTGTCTTATCCTTCTCTTTTCTAATTAAACCCTAGATTTTTTGGGATTAAAATAAACCCCATACTAATATCCAATGGTACCCACACCCACATAATCACTTAGAATACATTTAAAGCAACTTCAAGAGTAGAAAAAGCTAAGGTTCAAGATATTCTACCAAAGTCTTCTAATACTAAGAAAAGTTTTACTTTTTAGGTATGTAAGGCTACTCATAATGTTAGATTGAATTCATCCACATGCCCAACATCTAGATTTAATCATAATTGAGTTTGAGTTGAGTTTTTATCCAATTTTTTGAATTTTGAATAAGTTAATTCTTTTTCTGTTGAGTTTCTTATAATTGTGAATTGAGATTATTATCATTTTTATCTACCAAATTATTGGAATTGTTGTTCGTAACTATTTTATTATGAACTTTAATAGAGTTTATGATTATTAATTAAGTAGCCATGACCTTTAATTGAGTTGATGATTATGGCTATACTATGCTTATTTTGAGTTGAGATTGATGAATTTTACGCATTAAACAAAGTATGATTTTAAAATGAGTCTATGCTTCTTTATTGAGTTTTGAAAGAGTGTAAGCGTTGCGTTTAAATGAGTTTGAGTATTGAGTTAGTTGATGTTCTGAGAAAAGAGTTTTTGATGGTGTACGAGTAATCTTGAAAGTATATTTTTTATTAAAAGATCATGATGATTTGAGATTTTGAGTAAAGGTATAATGAGACTAAATGAGATGATTTGAATATTCACT
>JBCEWC010014834.1:0-14116 GCA_038996855.1 Solanum aculeatissimum
TAAATCATAAAGGAACATGCAACATGATTCTTCAAGAGTTTCCATGAACATTTATAAAATTCAAGCTTAAAACATGTTTAAATCACCTAAAGACTACAACACATAATTCTCAACACGAAACTACATCACTAATTGAAGAACCCATAACTTGAAGAAACTTAAAATCATAATTTAAAGGTTAGAGTTCTTAGGTCTTCAAGGATGAAAGAAAATCCTTGATCAAATCCAACATACCTTATACCCGAGCACTTGAATTAAGTAGAGAAGCAAGAATTGAACGTTATCCCCAAATTTCCTTCGAAGCTTCAACAATGATGATCCAGAGGCTTGAGAGAATTTGATGAAGTCTTGAGAGTGTTTTTTTTTTAAATTTAAAAGACCCTATGGTGGGTCAGGGGCTGACCAACACCCCCAGGCTTTAACATAAATAATTAAAAAAGGAAGATACATGGAGGGGGCCATCAACCTTACCTCCTCCCTAAGATGTTACTCTATGGCTAGCCTAGGTTGGTCAGCCATGAGCCCCTAATTCTAGTGAAGAAAGCCAAGAAAATACTAAGAGAGGACTCCTCTAATTACAATAATCTAGGAAAGCAATAAACAAGGCAGACTCTCCCCTTACAATTTAAACAGAAATAACTCCAAGGTCTAATCCTATAAACTATCCTGTTAACAACTTACTAGATCAACTCATCATCAGGAGATCTCCTGGAGGGTGCTGTGCATCTGATTCTTCAAGGTGGATTCTTCATTCTCTTCATCTGTCTTCTCCTGAATGTGATAACCTGCATTTTGTCCATCTTCAGGTATGCCTTGCTCTCTTTTGGTAGCTGGTTGGCCTCATGGAACACTTGGGAGTTTCTGATTTGTTGACTATATTTGGCTAGAGAGTCAGGCACTTGATTGGAGTCTTGAGAGTGTTAGAATAGATGAATGAGGGTTAGGGTCTTGATTTAGGGGTTTAGGGGACCTTAGGATACCTAAAAGGGGTCTAAGGATTAATTAAATCACGAAAATACCATTAATAAAATGGACATTTAACTGCCACACAGGGTCACATGGTGGAGCTACAGTGGCTGTCTATTGGCTCACTGGCCGTGCACCCAACCATCCAACTTGCCTTAAGTTTTTGTTTGGCTCAAACTTTCGGGGGACTTTCTGGACCACTTGACGAGGGGTTTCACGGACCATATGGCTTCACACGGACCGTGTACTGGTCCATGGAGCCATACTTGATCCATAAATTAACCCCACAACACGGACAACACACTGCCCCACTCAACGGACCACCAAACGGTCCGTTTGAGGTCTCACGGACCGTGGGGTGGTCCGTAAGCCATGCCTTGGGTTTTGGGGTGGGTCCTGGCCACCCCAGCTCACTGGAACATGGAACGGACCCCCACACGGACCGTGGACCCTCACATGGTCCGTGGTCCTTTCCTTGGGCCATTTTTAAAGCCTATTTCCAATGTCTTCTGAATTTCAGGCAGTCCCACTATTTTGGCCATAACTTCCTCATACGAACTCCGAATCAAGTGAAACCAGTTGCATTGCGAAGCTAACTCAAAGAGATTAAATTTAATATGTAGCAGCCTACACGTTTCAACCCGCAACAAAAGTTATGTTACCTCAAAGTTCACTGTCCAAACGGCCTCTCTAGGTCACCAAATGATCTATTTTGCGTTCGGCCACTTAAACTCAACCCGTGACTACCAAAACTCAACCATGCCCAGTATACATAAGGAGTTTTCAAAAATTTTCAGGTCGTTACAAGATTTTAACGAGGCACATAATCTAGCAAATAGACATTCAAGGGGGAGTGTTATAAACATATTTAATTTGTAGTGAATGTCTATTATTTGGTTTCCTTTAATAGTTAGGAATCCTTCTTGGAAACGAAATCAGTTTTTTCCTTATAAGTATAAGGGTTTTTCCTTATAAATATACGAGTTTCCTTCATTGTAAAATACATTTGAATACAACTGAATATTATTCAAGAGTTAATAAGAAATCTTCTCTCTACTCTCTACTCTCTACTTTCTTGTTCTTATACTTTATAATTTCATCACAAAGTAATAATATTAAATATATAATTGAGCTTATGAGATTAATTTAAGGTAGAAAAGTTATATAAATTTGGCAGTAAGTAATTTTCTCAAGAGGATAAATATTTCTCCACTTGCAAATTACCTCGATCAATAGACATAAGAATCAATATTCAGTAATAATATTTTTTTAATAAAAAAATATATATTCCGTCAACTTTTTTTTTCATTATTGGTTGTAAAACTAACAGGTGTATACAATTTTAGTTCGACAAGTATAAAGTAAAATTTTATAAACAATTTTTTTTAAAAGCTTTACATATATAATCAACTACTAACTAAATAAGAAATTGTGATTTTTTAATTATTTAAAATATAAGAAGATATAATTGATTTTTATCCCATAATAATTTTAATGATATTGAATTATATATATTAGGTGAATACCATTAGTATAAAAAGAGAAGCTAAAAGAAGTTGGTGTTTTATCCATGAGGCAATGTGCAAAAAGTCAATAACTTAAGGTAGAAAATACAAAACAAACAACTTTATGTCTAGAAGTAGAAAACCCAACTTTCTTTTTATTTAGTTGTGAGAAAAGAAGCAAATTTTATATTTCATTGTGGTTAATATTTGATTTTTTGAAAAAGAAAAAAAGAAGATAATAGTTATTAGGAGTGTTATTAATAACCTTAAATGAAGTTTTTATACTTGTGTTTTGACTGATCAAGTTGTTTAAAGAACTCATCTCAGAGAAAGTTCTAAGAAATATAAACAACGAAAAATGTTGAAGCACATGAAGAATACATTTCATATTTAAGAAATCGTTTAAAGATATGCTATTTTTACTTTTACTAGGAGTTAAAAAATTATAATATCATACAATTTTTATATCTATATTTTTGAAATATTATGCAATATAATTCTTTATATTTAACTATGAAATTTTATATGAATATAATCAATTTGTATGTTTTCACATGTGCACGTATTTGTGTGTGTATACATATATATATGCACTTTTGTTGATTTGCGTTGTGGTTATAATTAAGGTTTTAATAACTAGAATTGAAGGGGAACCTTGAAGTAATTGGAAAAGTTGTTGCCATGTGACTAAAATATCACGGGTTCAAACCTTGGTAACATCTTCTGGTAGAAATGCAAGGTAAGGTTGCATATAGTAAATTCTTATAGTCGAGCCCTTCCCCGAAAGTGCACTGAGATTTCCCTATTTTTTAATAACTAGAATATCAATTAGTGAAGGGAAAAACTGGTTTATGAAAAGAGTTATAACTCTCTGATTTTAGTCATCGTTAAAGTTTTTTTAACAATCGAATTTAATCAGGTAGTTAACTTTTAACGACGGAGCTTTTAATTACCGAAGATGACTGGATTTTTACTAGTCATTATTGACTAATAACGACCAGATTTATACTTTTAGTGACTAAATTTTCCCTCGTTAAAGACCTATTTTCTTGTAGTGCTGACAATTCAAACACCTTGCCACGAACTCAGCTATATCCCTTCTCATCCTGAACCACCAACAATGCTGTTTTAGATCATGGTACATCTTTGCCACAGCAGGATTGATGAAATATCTAGCAAAATGTTCCTCCTCTAATATCAACATCACCCTAATCCCCAACCTTAGGCACACAAACCCTACCATTAATTCTCAAAATACCACTAGAATTAATAATAGCTGCATTTGCTTCACCTCTCAACACTCTGTCAAGAATTAAGAACAATTTAGGATCCTCAAATTGATGAGCACATATCTTATCGAGCAAAGAAGATCTAGCCTCAACAAAGGCCAAAATACTTTGAGGAGGGAAAATGTCCAAACAGACCATTTGTCTAGCAAGCGATTAAACCTCTAAAGCTAAGGGCCTCTCTTCTGCCCTCAAGGATGCCAAACTCACCATACTAGTGACCTTCTGGCTCAAAGCATCGTCTAACACATTCTCCTTCCCCTGGTATAGAGTAGAGATATCATAGTCCTTAAGCAACTCCAACCACCTACGTTGTTTCATGTTCAAATTAGGCTAAGAAAAGATGTATTTGAGACTTCAATGATCGGTGAATATCTCATAATGTGCCCCATAAAGATAGTGATGCCATAATTTTAACACAAACATAACTGCAACCAACTCTAAGTCATGGGTGGGGTAGTTTCTCTTATGCACTTTCAACTATGTAGAAACATAGGCTATCACTTTACTCCTTTGCAACAACACACCACCCTAACCAACAACAGAAACGTCAAAATATACCACAAATGGCACACCCTCTTTGGGCAAAGCAAGAATAGGTTCTGAAGTCAATAAATTCTTGAGCTTTTGAAAGCTCGCCTCAGATTTCTCAGATCACTAAAATGCCACACCTTTCTGAGTCAATCTAGTTAACGAGGATGCTATAGAAGAGAAGCCTTGAACAAAACGTTGATAATACCCCGCCAAACCAATGAAGCTCCAAATCTCAATGATAAAAGTAGGTTTAACCCACTCACAAATAGCTACCACCTTGGCCGGATCAACCATAATACCCTTTTTTGACATTACGTGCCCAAGAAATGCAATAGACTCAAGAAAAAACTCACACTTTGAGAACTTAACATATAACTTCTCATATCTCAATCTCTACAATATGGTCCTCAAGTGTTGAAAATGATCGGGCTCACTCTTGGAATAAAACCAAGATATCATCGATGAGCACAATCACAAAGATGTCCAAATAGGGTTTGAACACTCAGTTCATCAACTCAAAAGAGCAACCGGGGAATTGGTCAATCTAAATGACATAACCATGAACTCGTCATTCCTATAACGTTTCCTGGAAGTTGTCTTAAGGATATTAGACTCCCAAACTCTTAACTTATGATAGCCGAACCTCAAATCAATCTTGGAGAATACAGAGGAACCTTGCAACTGGTAAAAGAAATCATCAATGCGGCACAAGGGATACTTATTCTTGATGGTCACTTTGTTCAACTAGAGATAATCAATATACATACGCATAGTGTCATCCTTCTTCTTCACAAATAAGACAGGAGTATCTCAAGGAGATACAGTCAGATGAATGAACCCTTTCTTCAGCAGATCCTCTAATTACTCTTTCAACTCAGTCGGAGAAATCCAATAGGGGGCAATAGAAATGGGCTTAGTTCCCGACTCCACGTCAATAGTAAAGTCTATATCACGATCTGGAGGAACACCAGGTAAATCAGTCGGAGATACATCCATAAACTCTCTAGCAACCACTACAAGAAAAAAAACTTTTAACGACCATTTCTTAACTAAGAGAAATGAATCCGATTGTTATAAATACATTTATAGTGACCAATTGTTTTTTGCTCGTTATAAATACACTTATGGTGACCAAATATTTTTCAGTCGTTATAAATATACTTATAGTGACAATATTTTTTTCCAATCATTATAAATACACTTGTAGTGACTAATTTGTTTTTCTGTTCGTTATAAATACACTAATAGTGGCCAAATTATTTTTCGGTCGTTAAAGAAATTTTTTAATCCAACATTAACGAGGGGATAAATTTGATCGTTAAAAAGTATAACATCCCATCGTTAAAATATATTAGTTAGTGTAAAAATATGTTTTAACTAATATAAGTGCAAAGAGAACAGAAATCATGTTATAAGTATAACAAGAGACGTTTTGTTAATCATTCCATCATTCTGATAAGAATCCTCCATCTTTTATAATTTTGCTTATTTCATAAAAAAGTTTAATAAAAAGAAAAAAATATTCATGTATTATTTTCTAATAACTCTATCCATCATTCTTATTATAGTCAATTATATAAAATTTAAAAATATTATGAAAGCATTTAGTTACAATTTTTTTAACTTAAATATTTTCTTGATATAGTTTCTATATATGTTTTAATTGTGAGAGACAATTTATTCATCTTTAATTGACCTTTTTAAAGATGCAAGATGATGTAGGTCAAAATAAAAAATTATAATAAAACAAAAAATTTAAAATAGAAGTAATAATATTAAATATATCATTATGAGCTTATGAGATAAATTTAAGGTAGAAAAGTTATATAAATTTGGTAGTAAGTAATTTTCTCAAGAGGATATATGTTTCTCTACTTGCAAATTACCTCAATCAATAAACTTAAGAATCAGTATTCAATAATAATATTTCTTCTAATAAAAAAATATATATATTGTGTTGACTTTTGTTTTATTTATTGGTTGTAAAAGTAATAGGTGTATACAAAGAAAAATTATTCGTTTTAGTTAGAAAAGTATAAAGTCAATTTTACAAACAGAAAATTTTAAATGTTTTACATGACATATAATCAACTATTAATTAATTAAGAAATCGTGATTTTTTTATCATTTAAAATTTAAGATGATATAATTGATTTGTATCTCATAATAATTTTAATGATATTGAATTATTTATGTTAGATGAATACCGTTAGTATAACAATAAAAGTAAAAGAAGTTGAGATTTTTATCCATGAAACAATGTGCAAAAAGTCAATAACTTAAGGTGCAAAATACAAAACAAACAACTTTATGTCTAGAATTAGAAAATCTAACTTTCTTTTATTTGGTTGTGAGAATAGAAACAAATTTTATATTTCCTTATGATTAATCTTTGATTTTGCAAAAAATAAAAAAGAAAAATAATAGTTATTAGGAATGTTATTAATAACCTTACATGAACTTTTTATACTTGTCTTTTGACAGATCATGTAGTTTGAAGAATTCATCCTCAGAGAAAGTGTAAAGAAGTATAAGCAACGGAAAATTTTGAAGTACAGGAAGAATGCATTACATATTTCAGAAATTGTTTAAAGATATTTTAGTGTTTCTTTTACTAAGAGTTAAAAAATATAATATCATACAATTTGTATGTCTATATTTTTGTAATGTTATGAAGTATTATTTTTTATAGTTAACTATAAAATTTTATATGAATATAATTAATTTTCATATTTTCATATATGCATGTATTTGTATGTGTATGTGTGTATATATATGCACTTTTGTTGATATGATTTGTGGTTATAATTAAGGTTTTAATAAATAGAACTGAAGGGAACCTTGGAGTAATTGATAAAGTTGTTTCTATGACCTTCAGGACACAAGTTCAAACCTTTGTAACATCCTCTGCCAGAAATACAAAGTAAGGATACATGCAATAGATCATTGTGGTCGGGCCCTTCCCCAGAAGTGCACCAGGCTTACCCATTTTTTTAATAACTAGCATATCAATTAGCGAAGAAAAACTTTGGTTGTTTAAAAGAGGTATAACAACTGGATTTTTATCATCGTTAAAGCTTTTTTGTCGTTAACTTTTAACGATGGAGCTTTTAAAGACCGGTGATGATGGGATTTTAACCGGTTGTTATTGACTAATAACAACCGGATTTATACTTTTAGCGAATACATTTCCCTTCGTTAAAGACCTATTTTCTTGTAGTGAACCCTAGTGGTCTCCAAAGATGGGGACTCTTGAGAAATAACCCGAACATGAGCTAAATATGACAAACACCCCTTATCCATCAATCGTCAAACATGCATATATGAAGTAACATCCTTAAATTAGGGGCTAGATGCTCTAGTCCACACTAACTGAGGCAAGTCAACACTAGATAACGTCATGGTCTTCGCATGGCAATCAAAATTGGCATGATGAGGCGATAACCAGTCCATACCCAATATCATATAAAAGTCTACATATCCAATAATATAAAGTCAACAATATTATCTTTTCCCATAAAAGTCATAACACAATCCTGATACACCTGATTCACCATTAATGATTTTCCTACCAGGTTGGAAATATAAATAGGCTCGACAAGCGGTTGACACATAATATCAATCTACAAAGCAATATAAGCTAATACATATGAATAAGTAGAGACTAGATAAAATAATACTGAAGAGACTGGATAATATAAAACTGAAGTTGAACGGTGGTACAATGGAACCACACCTGCGATAACTACATCAGAGTCCTCTGCCTCGACTCTCTCTGGGATAACATAGCAAACTATACAGCCACCACTAGCTTGTGGGCCTTTACGGGCTCCACCTCTCACTATGCCACATCCTCCTCTGGTACCTTTCCTCATGCCTTGAGAAGTGTCCCTAGCGGTTGGTGCTGGAGGTGAACAGGCTGATTGAGATCCTATAGCTTGGGAAAAAGGTGTACGGTGAGGACATGGATGAACCAAGTGCCCAATCACTTTTTAAACAACTTAAGCTTCCAAAAATGCTAAAACTCAAATTTTCCATTTTTAAAACTCAGGATTTCAGTTCCAACAATATAAATAGTTCAAAATTAATCTAAAACAACTTACAGAAGGGTAAAACAATAATTTCTATAGATAAGGCAAAAAATGACCAACCAGGTCATTACACTATGGAAAACAACTTAAGCTTTAGAACATATTGTCCAATTCATACTGTCTACATAAAGCATTTGGTAGAGTCTAAGATATACCAAATTGTCACAACCCGGAAGGGGGCCTAGATGTGATATGGCGAAAGAGAACCCGAAAGTCCTCCATCAAGTCATCATAGCATCATCACACATATCATCAGTTCAGAAGCGTGGAAGTAAACACATAACACATAAGCTCTAAGGGAAATGGGGCTTTGGACTCAAGCTATAGGGATGTTGCCGGGAATGGGATGAACATGAATCACGTAGCACATAACAGTTATCTCTAAGGGGCGGGTAAGTAGGACTCAAGCTATGGGGGCATTCCGGGTTAGGGGACTTTCCACATAAGCACATAATCAACACAATCCTCAACATCAAGCCATAAGAATAATCAAAGATCATTTCCATAATCAAGGCTCATAAATTGTGATATCTCAATAGTCATAATATCCAACAAATATAATCTAACGTACAAGAATTTAGTTTGTCCAACAAGCCTCTACATAAGATAAAGCGGGGCCTCAACATAGTTTGAGGCTCACCATCAATAAATAAGTAAAAAAAGTAAAAACAATACTAGGTAGATGGAAAGTGGCTATTGCCCTTGAACAAAAGGGCTCACCACAAGCAATAGTCTTCAAGATGATCACACGTCGTCCGGTAGAAGATAGAGGTCGTCTCTGGTCCCTACATGGTTAGAGCATGTAGAAAAAGAGTATGGGTTAGCACATAATATTTACTAAGTATGAAGGCATGCAATGCATATGTCAATATGGTATGACCAAGCAAAATGACAAGGGGACAAGTGGTACAAAAGGAATATAATGCACATATCCAAAAGAGGGATATAACAATATGCTATGCCATGATGCATGAGATACAATACTACAATCATATTATAGCGGGGATGTAACCTCAACCGACAACAGAGGAGACCCGAGTGAGCTACTACCTGGATACGACTACTTGCCAAGTAGATCCCTAGTCAACCCTTCATCAAGGGGATACATAACAAGTCAATCCCTATCTTAGGAGATAAACCCATGGTGGCACATGGTTTGACGGAAAAGAGTATGAACCCTTTGGGATAGTCCACCCCGACTCCAATCCCTCGGTACTAAGTCACATCCCACGGGAATACGAATATATACATGCAAATTCAAATCGGAGGACTTACATTCTTTTCAAAATCATGCATCAGACTTATATTCCTTTCAATATCATGCATCACTAGTCAAAACCAAAACCATTGCTCAAACCATATTCATGCTTAGGCCAAACGCCAACAAGAGTTTCCAAAATCATTCTCATAATCATTTCCATATCAATGAAATAAAAGTAGCCCATCTACATAGCTTATCATATCAAGCCTTCATAACATATCAAAGTGGTGCAAGCACCCAAAATACTCAAAGAGCCATAACGGAGAGACTATGTGATCACAAGCCTTGACATATCATATCATAACAAGAGGACCATGCCCTTAACAAGAGTTTCATCATAACCAATCTTCAATGCATATGCCATGAATGAGGAACAAGGGCATGGGTAATGGAATTCAAACTTTAAATTCACAATTCAAGAGATAATTCAACATAATTCATGAGAAATTCCATAATCAAAACATAATGCAATTTACCCATGCATAATTAAACCATTAAGGGACATGCACATTGATCCTTCAAAACTTTTCATGAAATTCATATGATTCAACCTTAAATCATCATTTATTTTACCTAATTTTTATAGCCCCCAAATGCAATGCAATGAAATATATCAAAATTACCTGGGCATCTAAGAATAATTGTTTGTTTGTATCTGGCTACCATCAACCTACTTGGTGGTCTCCTCAGTGTCGGTAGCATATCCGAAAAGTCAAGAACCCCTTACAATCTCTTGTACTTGTGTATGTCATGTCATCTCATCTTCAATGGAGGCTCATCTAATAGACTCAAATTTCTCTATCTCTAACCTCTTTATCTCTCACCTTGCTGCGTCAAAATCATTAGTCTCAAGTCGAGGCCTCTCCCCAGGGACGCAAAGTGGTATCTCCTCCGCAAATAAATCAACTACCTCTTAACTATTTGTCTCGGGCATAGGAATCACCAGCGGGGTGGATGATGTTGCTCTCATATAAGTATGGAGCTGGGTTGTCCTAAGGTTCTACCTAAATCACCTCTCAAAAGCATCAAAATTACTATAGAATGGTGTGAATCACTCCTTAATAGTGATCGTGAAATGTGTCTAGATATAATTCTCAGCTTCTAAAATGGTCTTGCAAAACCAAGGTTGTATATGATGTAGCAACTGAGTCAGTTGTAACTCAGTGTGAATTTTTCATCGTACAGAGAGCCTGAATCAACTCTATGGACATGTATACCATGCTAGTGGATGATATATGTGTAGGCACGACCTTTGGTACATGAGTAGAAGTAGTGGGCCCTATCTTCCTCTATCTTTATCTATAGGGGCTCCTCTGCCTCTAGAGCGACAATAGTAGATCATGTAGGCTCAAACTGTGGTGTAGCAAAGAACATCTGTGGTAGATAAATTGGTGGTTGTGGTGCTCACCGAAGGACTATAGGATTCTCATCAGCCTTGATTAGGTTAGTGTCTAGGGTTCTCTTATCCTCTATCATCATTTCCATGGTGTATATAATCTCCACTCCCGCCATATACATAGTTTGTATATCAGACACGAGAAGGTAATAGAGGTAGACCTTTTTACGGCCCACTCATGGATATCCTCTGCTATCAGGTAAGCCCAATCAATATCATAACCAATAATGATATAGGCAACAAAAACCATATGGTTTGGTATTAAAGTATTATCCGCCTAAGTATGCCTGATTTGTGAACATACAACAACCCACCAAAATATACCGATAAAGCTGAATGATGCCTTTGTGATTGCCGCTAAAGTAGGAATCAAGTCAGGGTCCTAGCCTTGCTCAGCTATGTGGTTGGGCAATCCACCTCATTAGAATAGACTTGCGGGCTGTATCTCTCATCAACCCTTGGTCCTTAGTTTGACCTACTGTGGTGTTGTGGGCCTAATACTCTTGACCAAATAAGAATCGAAAAATGGTTTTAAATATAAATAGACATTCCATGCATCATCATCATAGTTATGCAAAGTTGTGTAAGGAACCTCTTCCCTAATGAGGACAACTCCAAGATGGTAGCAGCGTATGATGCGTAGAACTCACGAATAAATGCTGGGAAGTACTTCTCCGATGGGGCTAATAACCACTCCACTATGTAAAGGGCTTTAGTATCCCGTATCATATAAGCACTATAAAGCCCTGATATAATGATCCAGGACTCCTCAAATATGGTACGAGCCTGTCAACACTGCTCGTCCTACTACATGTCATGTCAGTAAATGCCCTTCATGCATTAGACACATCATCATCTAATTGGGTCAAGTGCAAGGACTAGTGTCAGGGTATACGACCTCTATCCCAGACTCATCATCTGAGTTGGAGCCTTCTCTTTCTCTAGAACCTAATCTAGACCCCTCTTGAAAGTCCAACATCTGTATGGCGCTGCTCTTCTAGGCACCTCCCTCCTTGACTGAAGAGGCCAAGCAACTATGGTCGGTATTGTTTTTCTAATTGCCACCCTATTGTGTCATCGGTCAACGCCCTTGTATCGTTTGACGCTGAGCTCTTCTACTAATCTGCTGGCCTTAGGACTAGCCTTGGAGTCTGGTCTGCATGGCTCATCGATGTACTACAGAAATGCACCACTTTTGATGCTTATAACTTGGACTTTTGTGTGTTCTCAAAGTGATATTAGTAGGTTTGATTATGCTTTGTGTTTTTTTTGTAGGATTCCAGTGTTGGCATGATTTTCATGCAAAGTGGGATGAAACAGTAGAATTTGATGATCCTTGAAACCCTTTATGGGTCGTGGAAAGGTTGACGAGTTGTAAAAGTGGTCTCGTATCAATTTCCAGTGAAAGGTGAATGCTTGAGTTAAACTCTTTGATGGAAGAAGACGAGTCATAGAGTGTGGTCGTGCCTTGAGGATCACAAAGTGGAGAAGTTCTTAAAAGTCATCAGACGAAACCCCTCAAAGGACATTGAATCTTACATGGCCCGTGGAAAGATCTCATTGAAGTAATCTCTATAGTTCAGTTACAACCACGAAACCCTGATGTACGAGCCATATAATGATGCACCAGTCGTGAACTTGTCAAAAGATGGTGCCGACCCAGTTTTCCTATTTCATTTTCATTTTGTATTTTGTATATTATAAATAGGTTTTTAGGTTATTTTTCATTAAGTTATCAACATTTATGAAGATTGAATAATGTTTTAGAGGATACACTTAGGATTCATCATATTTTTAGAGAAAAAACATTAGTGTGTGTTCTTTATTCAACCTTGTAATTATAATTGAAGAGTTGGATTTCATATTCATAATTCATATGTATAAGTGCTTAATTATGTTGCTCTACTTCATAATTTCTTCATTATATTGATCATGCATAGCTAAATCCACAACTAGGGTTGTGGGAACCATGATGAACAAACAAAATAAAATAAGATATTATGTAATTCTTGGAAGGTGTGTTAGGTTGTATTAATTAATCCTCTTTGCTATAATTGTTTTTAATAGAGGCCTATGTTAGAACTCGCCTAGTGTTACTTGCTAGATCAAGGAAGTAATGAATGGGAAAATAGGTAAGTAACATGATTTGATTGAAATGTTCTCGACTAATCAACCGAACTGGATAAAGAAGAGGTTGTACTAGGATAAAAGGTAACGGTTAGTAATGCCACATAACGAAGACATATCATGTTCCTAGATGAAATTTATCTATTCGTTGGATCAAAGGTGTAGGTGAACCTAGCTTACTATCCTACACCTACATACTAAAAAAGGTTGCATTTATTCGATAATACCAAGTTAGGGATTAATGGGAAACACATTACCCTAGTTAGCTCTTCTATTGGTTTCTTATTACCTACATTAATTTAGTTTAGTTAATCTTACATTATGAAAACCCCCATTTTCTTGGAGATAAGAATGTTAGTCAGCCCGACTTAGATTGAATTAATTCTTGAGTCTACCATATGCACCGAACGATCGACCCTAACCTAGGTTAGGTTAATTATATGATAGTGACCATTTCACCACAAAAAGAAGGTATGACTTTGGTGGCATCAAGTATTTTTGCGTAGTTGCCTTAAAATATTACTAGACTTGGTTAATTCAAGTAATATTTTGGGATTAATACTTATTTCCCTAATTTTACATTTTGTTATTTATACTTTTGTGTGCAGGTGTAGTGTATCCACAAAACTCGAAGTTGAGGCAATCCCTTGGCTCTATTTGATCCAGAGATCCAAAGAACACTAAGGAGGATAGCCCAATTAAATGCAAACAATGCTGGTGGTGGTGCGGTAAATACAACACTAAATCCTAACAACGAAATCCATTGTTGCTGAATCCACAACCACAGGGTGTGCAAGCCGCAACAATCCAAAGAAACTAATATCTGCTAAACCCTATTTCAATGGATGTTACAAAAGCTATTATGTTACCCCCTGTCACGACCCAAGCCTAGGGCCTAGACGTGACATGGCGAATGAGGAACCCGAAGGAACCCCAAACAAGCCTTTCAA
>JBCEWC010014835.1:0-14116 GCA_038996855.1 Solanum aculeatissimum
TATATATATGTTCTTAATGTGCATTGTGACTGAGTACCACTGATGTAACACCCGCGCCCTAATTCTTTTCACCTAGTCTAAGTAGAGACCTAGAGAAAACAGAGAAAAATTATTGGAATGAAACCATAAAGGCCACTTACGGTCCGTAGAGTGATCTACAACCCATAGGCGAGGCCTCGTAGGTCACTCCTATGAATTAATTTTTTTTCTAAGTCTAAGGACCCAGGTATGAGATGGTTTATATATGACCCGCATGTGATTCCACGGCCTGTAGATTCAGTTTTGTGAGTTGATGATCTAAAATTCTACTTTTTTAGATATTTGAGTCACGAGTTAGCAAACGACCCATCAAACCATCTACGAACCATTAGTTTGATTTTGTAGGTTGAGTTCCAAAATAATAAAGATTTTTGAATCCTGAGTGACGAGTTATCAAATGACCCGTAAGACACATTATGACCCATAGGAGGAGGTTTTGTAGGTCTAGGGTCGATTTTCAGTAACTCAACTTTTGGACACTCTTACCTACGAGAGGTAACTTACGACCCATAAGTGGACTACGGATCGTAAATAGGGTCTCGTGGTTTCACTCAACAGTTTTAAGAAGGATATTTTTGTATTTTCCTATCCTTTTTAATTGAAGCCTTTGATGTTTTGGATTTATTTGAGGTCTTATATGAGAACCCTAAATGTGTTATCCCTAAAGACACACTTAGGAATTCTTGAGAGCATCGGACACACTTTAGGAAATCTTGAGAGCATCGAAGAAGGGAGAAAAGTGAGGGTTTCAAATTCAAGTGTGAGGAGTGTCAGATGATTGGTTGTTCTTCCAAATTCTAGGTATGTAAGGCTTCCTAAAGCATAGGACTGAGTTCATCCACACGTCCTTTCGTATCTTGAGTCGAGATGTGCAAAATAATTGAGTATTGAAAATCTTGTGATCCTAATTTTTGAGTTTCTTGCATCTATTTGAGCCCATATTAGCAAATATGAATAAATTTTATGTTTCATAGTGGTTTTCTTGAAATTGAGATATTGGTCTTCTACTTGACAACATGAGGTCTTAAATTGCATTATTTTAGAGAACCTTGTAATGTATGTTGACGCATTGAGATAATGAGTTTGGCTTGTGGTGTTGAGTAAATTAATCATGAGGAGTATATATTCTTTCCTTGCATATGCATGAGATGAACATGTTCTATATTTATGTGTTGAGCATAACTGATATGAGATTTAATAACTGTATGAGGCGGAGTCTTGCATGATGTGAGTTAGAGTCTTGATTTGTATGACATAGATGGTGATTCTAAACTTTTGATCTATTCAGACATTAAGTTGAGCTATTTTGAGATGAATCAAAGAGATGAGTTTGAGTTGAGTTGTACGAGCATGTTTTAGTTTTGGAATAAGTATTGGGCACCGAGTTAGGTAAGAGGGTAACACTCCAGAACTACATTGCCAGCGTAGGATAATCGTGCAGTTAACTCTGTCGACTCATATCCAAAAGATGGACATTCTCTTTGGATTCGGGAGAGAGGAAGAGGTTGACGTCTTTTACCTTGGAAAGTTTAGGACGGGCGTAACAACGACGTCGGTATCATTGTGTATCACCAAACTAATGGTGGTAGGAGATATGTCGATTAGAGAAACTTCTAAACAACATTTGACTTAGCATACTATGTTCTTAAAACTGAGCTGCATAATCATTGAGTCTATTTTCAAAGCATGGTTTTTAAACTTTAAAGCTTGCATGTCCATGAAGTTGAGTCACGAATTATTTGAGTTGATCTTAGAGTTGAGTTGAGCCTTTACTGTTTTCTTGAGCTATTTTACATACCAGTATATTCCAGACATCCATTTAGGCCTACATCATTAATGATGTAGGCATAGGTGATAGAGGACTTCAACAGGCGCACCGTTGAGGTTCAGTTCCCTAGCTTCCAGAGTTGGTGAGCCCTCCTTGGTTTTTGGATGAGCACTTTATTTTAATTGAGTATTATTATTTTATTTGAGTTAGGATATCCATGACCTGTTATACTTGTGCTATACTTGTTGATTGTTTGAAACTATCTGAAAATACCTGTTATGTGTCTGAGATGTACATTTGAGATATATTGGGGTATTATTGAGCAATGTTTTGAGGTGTCTGTTAGAAGGGATTATTGTATTAATGTACATATATATATATATTATTGTTGCTGGGACTTTTCTGAAGGCAGGGGTGTAGTTCGGCGATATGTGGTCAGTGTGGAAGAAGTATTTTGTTCTGTATGCTTTACTTGTTGTTTAGATCCTCTTGCTGAGTGCTTATTGTTTTTGGTACTCACACGTGTGTAGATTGTTATTATTAACGGTCTTATTCTTTTTTATTCTATTACAAAAATCAAATATATTGTATATTAAGAAAAAAATTGATAAGTAACTAAAAAATAGTAAAGATTACACCATATCACATAATTTCATTTACCTATAAATGGCAGTAGACATGAATGTGAAATTCGTACCAGTACAAAACATGAAAAAGAATTTGAATCTTGTCGCTTCGAGCATGATGAAGAAGATAGAGAGACGGAGATTGAAAATAAGGATGAAATGGAATCGCTCCTATTTGCATGTTTGGAGAATCATATGGATAAGAATGATAGACGTGATTTTCTTACTTATTTAGATATGAAACTCAAGGAGGTTGAAGCTAAAAAAGCTGCTAAAAGTTTGATGATGAGAACTTAAAATAGCAATTGATGATGATTTAAGAAATAATTTCTTTTTCTTGAAATGTGATATCTATATTAATTTGTCCTTGTCTTAGTCTTTTCTATTAATGAAAAATGTTATTTTTATTTAAAAAGTATGTTCTTTTTACTAGTTTTCATTTGTCTCTACTTTTAATGTCGTTGTCATTATTTCTTAAGCAATTTTATTGAGAGCGCCACAATAGACTTTTGTGATATATGCACAAATCTGAATTTAGTCGAGCGTCAATCAGAATATCAAATATTTAATTTCACTTTGAGAGATTGATTTTCAACCTTGTAATTATTTTCTCATCCCCAATTTTTTTTTTTCAAAAACAAAATAATCCAAAAACTGAATTGAAAACCTAAAATGAGGAAATGATAATATACATAAGGTTTCATTTCAATTAAATAAACTCTTTGCAAGACTAAGAGAAAAACCTATTACATTACCTAGAGAATTGAGAAAAATATACTGAAATGAAAATAGAGAGCCAAATGAATTAAGCTTGGTGATGCTAACTCAAGAGGACACACAGGAAACAAATGAATGATCTTATGTCCTTGCTTCTAAAGATATTAGGCATGAACTAGAAATATTTTATCGATGTCTAATGGCCTACTCTATAAGCAATCTCAAAGTGATCAATAAGCGTGTAATGAAGGTAGCACTTGTTCTTGCTCACCAACAAAAGCTGAATTTGTGCATTACAGTTAATAAAATTATTTTCTGCTGCAAAGGGGCTAAAGAATATTTTTATTTACAATTTCTATGAAATACCTGAATAGAAACCTTACTATTCTAAATAAAATAAAGGAATTCAAATTCCATTCTTGGCGTACTAATGTGCAAATTACTCACCTGGTTTTGTCCAAGTTATGATTGCGTGTTTCAAACAATTCTTACATGCCTCAGTTCTGCAGGTAAATGAGGAGAAAAATTGTATATATCAATTGTATTGCATTCACACTTGTATCAATAGTAGCCAACTCAATGAACATCTAAGAATATAGGGTAATAGTCTATTGCACTGTACTGTTTAAAATCATTGAAAAGATCTTGATTACTAGATTGCAAATGGTCATTTCCAATATAATTAATTTAACGTAGTTTGAATTTATCCCTGACAGAAGAATAGAAAATAATTTTATCATGACCCATGAACTAGTAAAGCCCTATTCTTGTCAAGGAGTATGGAGAAATTTACCTACAAAAAGTCTATGCCAGTGTGGAGTGGATATATTTGAAATAGGTGATGCATGAGCTAAATTTTCCTAATCAGTTCATCTTTTGGATCATGAAATGTGTGAAAAGTATTAGCTACACCATACTAGTTAATGGAGAACCAACAAAATCATTTTCTATTGCAAAGGGATTAAGGCAAGGGGACCCAAAAGTGATCGATATTTCTATTTTTTAATACAACGGAATACCTGAGTAAAAGCCTTACTACTCTAAACAAAGTGAAATAGTTCAAATTTCATTTCAGGTATACTAAAGTAGAAATTACTGACCTATTTTTTGCTGATGATTTACTATTGTTTACTAGGGGTAATAAACCTGATAAAAAAAGATGATAGCAAGGATCTCATCTTGGACCTTTAAGAAACTCTTATACACTGACAAAACCCAACTAGTTTAATTCATATTATTTGCAATTTAAATAAACTAGGTTCAACTATATAATATTTACAAGAATAATCAAACTAGTGATGATTACAGTAGAGCAACAACATCATTAATAAGATGGCACAAGTAGCATAGCACAAAGTATGCTCACTTTTTGTTTTGACGAATTTACTTGATTAATGTGAATATTTGGAGTAGAGCTGTGATTGCTAAAATAGATCGAATCTGCAAAATAAAGGGAACACATTATAAATTGAATGGGTTCATACATATTAATCAAAAGGCAATAACTCGATACATTGATTTCTATGCAAGTATGTTGAATGATAAAAAAAATAACTATTACTTGAAGTTTCTCAATTAGTTTTAGTTTGATGAAACTTGCGGACAAAGCCTAACTAGACAACTCTACACACATATGTTGATTCTTGAACCTAAAATGCAGAGAAAAAAAAATTAATGTACAAAAATATAGCTAGACTATGAGTTAGATTTACAATGTGATTGCAATTGCAGAACAAATAACTAACAACTAATAAACTTTTAAAGTAGGAAAAACATGTCACTTCTAAATGTTGACTTTGTGACCTACGTAATAAGACACGAGATCATATTTACATCTCATGCCATTTTAGGAGACAACTATAGGAAATATTGCAGTAATAGATTCAAGCTAAGCCAGTGCAATCTCTGTCATAAGTTTCTCACCTTGTTGAAATGTTATTGTGTGCAAAAGGGAGGACTTAAAAAGTCCAAGCATTCAAAATGATTTACACTGAATTTGTGCATTGCTCGTGAATAAAAGGGAATATGGGAGAATCTTTTGAACATAAGAGAAGAGTCCAATGTTATTGTTAATGATATAGTTTATGTATGTAGTGTCATAGCCCCATCCAGGATTAGAATCTTCATATCTACTTTGAAATTTAGGTTGGACTGAACAATTGTTAAACCTTAGAAAACTATCAAAATCCCCCTAGACGAGAGATTACACACATAACGCATCATCTCAAAAATTTTTGAAATTTGAGGTCGAAATCATGATCAACGTAAAAAATTAGTAGGAAAGTGATATTGGTCGAATTTTAGATCAACTAGAGCAAAAGATAATTTTTCGGGGCAAAATGCGTTTTTCAACAAGGTCTGCGACACCTCCGCATCGCGAAAATGCTCTCAAATAGGTCATACTCACACTTTACACATACAACTTATTCGACATGTGTGATTTATGTGTTACGTAAAAAAAAAACTATGGTGGAACAAGTCCGTGACGTGGATCTGCTCCATCGCAGTTTAAAATTTTTCTGTCTACTGAAATCTTAATGACATATTTATGTGAAATTAACATATTTATTCATAAATAGTATTTGATGAATGCGGTTTGTGTAAAAAAACATATTTATTCATATATCTCATTTGATAAATGTGTTTTATGAGTAAATAATGTATTTGTTCATGAATTGCACTTGTTGAATGTGTTTTATGTGTAAAATCACATATTTATTCATAAATCGCATTCAACGAATGCGATTTATTTGTGAAATGACATATTTGTTCATAATCGCATTTGTTAAATGCGTTTATGTGTAAAATTACATATTTGTTCGATCACAAATCGTATTTGGTGAATGCATTTTATGTGTAAATGACATATTTGATCATAAAACACATTTGTTGAATGCGGTTTATGTGTAAATTGACATATTTATTCATAAATAGCATTTGTTGAATGTGTTTTATGTGAAAATGACATATTTATTCATAAATAGAATTTACTGAATGTGTTTTATGTGTAAAATGATATATTTGTTGATAAATTACATTTGTTGAATGTATTTTATGTGTATACCGAGAGGTATATAACGAGCGTGGAAAGAGCCTAGGTGGCTCGATGGCACCGGAGATCACCTGGTAGGATTTTATGGGCCAAAAAATAGGAAATATACGATTTTGACAATTTTTCATGGGTGTTAGCACAGGATTACTGGCACAGCCTGGGGCTTGGGGTAACCTTTCCCGAAAAATTATACCAAGGGGTCCATAACGAGACCGACAAAAGTCCCAAGTGTCCCAGTGGCGTTGAAGATCGCCTGGTAGAATTTTATGAGGCAAGGAACAGAAAATAGACAATTTTGATAATTTTTCATAGGTATTAGCCCATGATTCCTGGCGCTGCTCGGGGTTCAGGGACAACTTTCCCTAAAAATTCTACTGAGGGGTCTGTAAGGAACTCGATAGGAGCCCCAGGTGGCCTAGGGCTCGGGGCCAACTTTTCAAAAATATTATACTTAGGAGTCCGTAATTAGCTCGAAAAGATCCCCAGGTGGCCTGACAGTGCTAGAGATCTCCTAGTAGGATTTTATGGGCCAACAGAAAATAGGAGATTTTGGTAGGTTTTCGTGGGTGTTAGCCCACGGTTCTTGGGGTTGCTCGATGCTCGGGCCAACTTTTCGAAAATATTATATCGAGGGATCCGTAATGAGCCCGACAAGAGCCCAGGTGGCCCGACGGTACCGGAGATCGCCTAGTAGGATTTTTTATGTAAAACAATATTGGCTCTTTTTTATCTGACACCTTAGATAGAAAAGAATGGACGTCACATATTAAGGTAGGAGGCTAGTAGAGGTAGGATGATGTCTTGCTTTGTGATATAGTAGGATTGTCGAATCAGTCATGTCATTATGTATTGTGTTATTATTGACCGTCATTTATTTTTATTTGTATTGTATTTATGAGTTTTCAATTGGTTTCCACTAGTCATTTTTGTATCTAGTATTTTTTTACTTTTGGGGCTGATATATTTAAATTGAAAATTATCCAGAAACAATCTCTTTATTTCTATGAGTAAGTGATAAAATCTACATACATTTTAACATTCCCACACGTTACTTATGAAGTTTCACCGACTATATTGTTATTTTATCCAACACCTAATTACACTATTCCATGCTAAAGCATAATAGTGCCCAAAATTAAAGGCTTCTTTCCAAATTTAGAAATTTCCTAAAATGGAAACAATTCTTACAACAGATACGAACGGTATTTCGTTTTCAACAGATAGACATTTAAAGATGTTTCTCGAAAGATCTTCTTTTTTTATAACACTTTTTCATTATTTGTGTCGATCTAAATTAATTATTTAAGTAAAAAAATTCAAATTAAATTATTTTTAATTATTAAAAAGAAATTTCAAACAACGGATTTAAAATATTGTTGGACAATAAAGGTTCTGCAAGCTGAATAGTTTTTGACATAATATCAGTTAAACCAAATAGAAATATTGTTAAGTTTGACAAGATTCTAGATGAGTTAGTATAAATATTTAGTAGGGAGATAATTCTTCATCAATATAAATGGTCGAGATAAAAAATTTCTAGTAAAAATTTTAACAAACTATTAAATAGTTTCACAAGTTAAACCTTGACATGAGATCGTGAATGACATCAAAAGAAAAAATTTATTCTTATAAATCTACTAGCTCTTAATTCATTTATAACATATTTGTCACTTCTCTTCTCATCTTCTAAGGTGTTTGATCTTCTTCCTCTTTTTGTAGTATTTTATTTGTATTTCTTTTTATATTAAAATAAATATTGATCAGTTGTATCTAAGAAATAAAAAAACAGTTGCCTAACCTCATAAATTTGTTAGTGTTCTCAATTACTATTATCACTCTCTATATTTTGCTTTTGCAACAAATATTAAATATTAATAACCAACTAAATAGTTTAGGTCAATTCACATATATTTGACTTACTTAGAGGATGTTTGGATAGAGTTTTTGTTAAGTTACTTAGAAGTCAAAAATAAAAGATAGATGATAAATAGGTATCTTTATGTTTTTGTCAAATACCTATAAAATTAAAATAAAAAATACTTAAATAAAAATAAAAAATATCTAAAAGTATCAACACCCTATTAATTCAATTTGAATTTAATCAATATAAATATTTTCAGAAATTTCAATTTTAACTTAAAACCAAATTACAAAACTTAACAATCACAATTCACGCATTAAAATATGCAAAAGCTCATTCACTTAATAATTTTCTCTCGTTAAAACACGCAAAAGCTCAACAATTGAGATTAAAATATGTAATTTCTATATTTAACAAATATTGATGTAATTCTTTAATACTACTAATTTATTGAACCTTCAAAAATTAAAGTTATTATTCCCTCCCATTCCAAAGATTTGACACCCCCTTTTAAAAAATAATTAATAAGATACGTAATTTAACAAAAATAATTCTAATAAATATTATATTTTAAAAAAATTATACCCTAACAAATAAAATTTACACATTTAAAAGTAATAATCACTAAATATAAAATTAAAAATAATTATTATTTCTTAATTTGTTAAATTAAGAACCAACTTGAAATAATTACAATTAAATTGGAAGGGAGATAAAATAAGAACTTAATATAAAATAGAAGAAGTACGAGTTTTCAAATATTCAACAATTCATAATACTAAATTATCCAATCGAAAATTCATACATCTTTTAATTTAATTTAATAAAAAATAAAATCCAAAATTCAAGAATGACCCAAATCCACCCCTACTCCTACTGAATTAAAATATTCTAATCACGCACAAAAATAACACTGATACAGAAAAAGAAGAAAACGCTAGAAGTTTCTTCTACATGCAAATAATTACAGAGAGAAGAGTATTTAACAAATGGTGGGATGGAGGAGTTGGCTAAGGTGAACAAGGTGATAAGAGAGACCCATCAGCGTGAGTGTATTGAGTAGTGATGAGATAACATTTAACTTCTTTAGCCTCTGACTCAATCTCTCCACTTGTGGTTTCAATCTTGCTGTTTCCTCTGGCAATTCTTCTTGTGTTTCAAGAGGCTCATGAGTTGCTGTTTTGCCTGTTTTAATCCCTGTTAGATCCTTGAAAGCATCCACACTTGAAGTACTTGGCTCTACGTCAAATACGTCTTTACCTTTACCATCTTCTTTCTCTAGTTTCATTCTCTCCTTCATCGCCTGCAAAACGAGTAGATGTCATTTTGGCCATGCCTTTTGGGGGAAAATTGAACTCTCACCAACTACTAAGATTTCCTCATTCGAAAGGAAAAACAGAGGGGATTACCAGATGGGAAATTGAACTCTCACCCGCCCCAACAGTACCAACACCAATAATACAACGAGCTACTAAAATTTCTCATTCATGACTGTTTACCAGTTGACCTAGTGGTTAATTTTGAGTATATAGACGGGGGAAAAACAGAGGTGGTAAATGCAATACCTTAGTGGCTCGAGGCTCCAAGTAGAAAGAATTGAACATAGTCATGGAGAATATGGTCAGAAAAACAAGAGCCTGAATTGTTTCTGTCCTATTCTTGTAATATGGATGACACTGGCTCAACACATGGCCCAAAAACGCTGTGGCGATGCCATAAGACAGTGTCTTGAAGTAAACAGGGTAAATCTTGCTCTGTACCATAGCAAATTGTTGTTTCGGCAAAGCCCTTGCCAAGACATTACTCGACATGAAAGTCATCCAAACGCAAACCCCATAAGACAATGTAAATCCCAGCAAATGGATTATTCCCATTAAAGATCGAAAGAAGTTGGAGGAGAAGATGTATGCTGATACTTGAGAAAAAAACCTGCGAACAACATGATAGTCCCTTTTGCCTTCCACTTTAAGCCTTTCTGCATCTTCTTTCACTTTATCTTCTATTAAATCAAGATCTTCCGAAGCATTCTTCATCACATGACGTTTCAGTGTATCTGTTGTGTCAACTGCTTTTGTTCTCACTTCCTTAGCAGCATCTTTAACCCCTTCTTTCACTTCATCCACTTTCTTGACAATAGATTCTTTCGCTTTTTCTTTCAATTCGCTTGCCTTTTCTGAAGCCTCATGGGCTTTGTCTTTCACACTCTCAAAACCCTCTTTAGCATCTTCTTCAATTTCATGCACTATTCCAGAAACAGTGTCTTTAGCCCCTTCAAGTGCACTTGCCATCTTATGTTTGCACTTTCCAAAAGCATCACAAACAAGTTCTCTAGCATTCAACCTATGAAGCCCAACGGTTTCTTTAACTTCCTCTGCCTTTTCTGATAATTTATCTGAAAGATACCCTGTTTTTACTTTGTGCTCTGCTTCTTGTGGGGAAATTGAAACCTTGGTTTGTCCATCATTTGGCTCATATTCAACAACTACAACTCTATGACCTTCTTTGACTATAACTTGTTCTTTCTTCTCTGGGTTCGGAGAGAAGACCCCTGCTGTGACAAGTGCGGTCAGTACAAGGGAAATGGCGAAAACATTCATCATTTTTGTCAAAAATAAAAAAAATGAAGAGACGGTTAAGCTAAGTGTTGGAAGAGTGAAAAGTAAGAGTGGAAAGAGGGAATTTGGATGAGGAAGTTAAACTGGGAACGCCCACGTTAGTGGATGAAGATGAATACGTGTACGCCTTGCATGGGGTTCTTGGAATTCTACGTGTCTATTTCTCATCTCTCCTCTAAAACTATTACAAGTGCCATAACTGTAATATTCTTCTTCTCGAATGCTCCATGTGAACAACCATTTTCTTCTTTTACTTTTTCGGTGTAAATTATACTGTCTCGTACCTACTCGGTCTTAATTATGATAAAGTTTAATACAATCTTAAAAATAAAATAAAATAATTAGGAGTCTTATTTGATTAATATATTTTTTATAAATAATTAAACTTTTATTTATATAAGTGTCTCTTAATTCTAGAATAATTAATACTAAGAATAAAATTAAAAAAAAATTAATTAATTATCTATTGATTATTCAAATTGATAATTATTTTAGGATAACTATTTTTAGTATATATGACAAATAAATTAAGACGAAAAGAGTATATTTATAGAGAAAATATTAAAAACACTCTTATATTTGGCACAAATTATTAGTTTCATATTTAAATTATTGTCAGTGTCAAAAATAACCCTTTACTTGATTAAGTGAATACACCCTAATGTCTTGCCAAGTTAAAGAGTATTTTTAACACTTGTGACAGTTTGGTGGTGTATTTTAGTTTAGTTAGTCAAGTAGATAGGTGTTTTTAAGTCCGTAAATAATTCAGGAATGAAACTAATAACTTGCATCTATTTTTAATAATTTTCTCTAATTTATATGATGCAATTTAAATTTTGAAAGTTACATATTTTTAATTTTAAATTAATTTAAATCTATAATTTTTAAAATTATTGAAGAATAATTTACATATTTGAAAATTATACTATAATAATCAATAATTTATAAATTATATGTCATATAACACTTTGTTTGAATGGTTATTACGTATTATTTCATAATATATCATATTGTATCATATTGTATTATTTTAATAAATATAATATTTGAATAGATTGCATTGTTTTTCATCATTACATAATATCATCAGTCATTCATAATTTGAATGATAAACTCACAAGATTGTATTTGAATAGATTGTATATTTTGAATGATAAACTCATAAGATTGTAATATTTGAATAAATTATATTTTTTTTGGTTAAAAAGATAGTTCATTCATAGAAGAAAAAATTAGCCAGTGGCAACCCTTTCTTTAGGGGCCTGTGTTTGAGAGTTAGGATTAGCTTGGGCCACACTTGGGCTCTGGGATAATGTAGTTTTCAAATTGATTTTTATATCAAAAATAGTTCATACAATGTATGTTTATAGTTCAATACGAGCATATATTAGTGGAACTTCCAAAAAAGTTGAATCTCCAAAGCTTTCATGTTGTACGCCTGCCTTAGTCAGGATATCTATCACTTTATTTTGTTCCCTGAACACATGCATCATCTTTGAAGCACCCAACATTTACATGAAGCGCCTGCAATAAAAAATGAGATTATCGTTGAGTGAGTTTCCTTTTTTGCATTATGCTGATTAATTCAATAGAGTCTTTGTTAATTTCTAGTGGAGTTATGTTTTTCTCCACTTCCCACTTGAGACCTATATGGAGAGCTTGGAGCTCTGCCATGACTGGGCTGGTCAAAGGACCTTTGTGCTAAAGCCTGCAGACCAGTTATGAGTTATTAATATGGTCTCTGAATACTCCGCCTAAACCTCCTATCCCAGGATTGTTCTTAATTTTTCCGTCTATGTTCAGCTTAAAGTTGTCCAACCTGAATGGTTTTCATTTGACTTAATTGGACGGTTACTTTGTGATTGACTTTTTTTTCCTCTTTGGCTTACCGTAAGATGGTATTCCAGGGCTTTGTCGCAACAATTTTGCACATTGACTTTATCTTTCCTATTGTTAAATTGGTTAGAGTTCCTGGGGAGCCATAGATTCCACAAGTAAAAAAGGATTAGGGATTCCCTGCGTATCATAAAATTAAACTGTTTACCGTGAATACTATTCCAAATACCCTTCCATTTATCCCCATTAACAATTGTTATGTTGAATGGTTAGGGAATTTTGCAATGATTTCCTCCCAAAAAACCTTTGCATTGTTGCATTTAAAGAATATCACTACTAAAAATTGTCAGAAAAAGACGAAAAAAAACAACGAACTGCGTCACTTTTTTCGTCAAAAGTGACAGAAAAATGATGCAGTCACTTTCGTCGCTTTTCCAAAAGCGACGGACAGCGTCGTAATATTTTTTAAAAAAATTAAAAAGCGACGGATAATGTCATTTTTAAAATTTTTAAAATTATTTAATATTTGCGTTGCAAATATTTTTTAAAAAGATTGTTTTTTAAAAAAAAAACAAATAAGTAACGGACTAAGTGACCCTGTCCGTCGCTTTTCTGGAAAAAATTTCTAAAAAATTGCAAAAAAAACAACAGACAAAGGGATTTTGTCCGTCGTTTTTTCTGCAACTTTTTTGACTAAGTGATCCTGTTCGTCGCTTTTCTGGAAATTTTTTCTAAAAAAATTGCATAAAAACGACGGACAAAGGGACGCTATCCGTTGCTTTTTCTGCAACATTTTTGACAACAGAAACCTGCAATTTCTGTTGTCCACCTGCATTAGAATTTATATTCAATTCATATCAATACAATCCAATACCAGACAATAATAAACAACTAAAACACACAAAATACGTAATAATAAGCACAATTAAACATTAAAACAAAAAAATTCATAATGTACAAAATTTTAAATTGTTTCAATGTTTAACAAACAATCTTAATTGTCCAAAACTCAAATTGAAGGGAATTAGGGACTATTTTCTACAAAATACTCGAAACTCTCATCAAATTTATCAGGAGAGAGTGTAGGTGGATGGGCTAGGTTGAACACTTGTTCCTTCAGTTGCTTATATTGTTGAATTATTTTGGTTTCCTGTTCAGTCCTTCATTTTTGTTCGTCTGCCAATGGACGTGAAAGTTGTGCTTCAGAATTTGTCAATGCTTGTGTAAGTTGAACAATTTGTTGAGACATGACAGCTGACTGAACGTCATCAATAGCCTCAGCTTAACGTGACGATCCAATACCTTGTAAACCGGATTGGAGTCGTCGTATTTTCTTTTGGGAGCCCATTTCATAAACTCGACCCTTATGGTTACCTAGTTCCTCCTGCGACCTTTCACTACTAAAAAACTGTGAAAAAGCGACGGCCACAAACGCGATGGACTACGTCGCTCAATGAAGCGACGGACTAACCGACGCAGTCCGTCGCTTCTTTAATTAACAAATTATTTTAAATATATTTTGTTAAGAAAGCGACGGAAAGGGTCTCCCTGTCCGTCGCCTTTTTTGGCGGTTTTTTCCGCCAAATATTTTTTATTTAATTT
>JBCEWC010014837.1:0-14114 GCA_038996855.1 Solanum aculeatissimum
GTATTCTATATTACTTGATTTTGTGTTTAGTAGTTCACTTGTTGGGTATCGTGTGTTTGGTACTCACCCCTTGCTACTATATTTTTTTAGGTTACGAGTCTGGATCTTTGTGATACTCTCTATTCTTCCAAGTCTGAGGCTTCTTTGGGAGATTGTGTGAGGTAGCTATTTGTCATCCCAGCGAACTCTCACTCCTATTTATGACTTTGTTATACTTTAGAGACAATATCATTTGAGACTTATATTTCCTTTTAAATCTATCGTAATACATTAAGAGGCTTGTGGACGTGACAACCAGATTTTGGGATTTTTTAATTAAATTGACTCATTATTCATAGTTAAATTTTTATTTTTATTATTTTTTCTGTATTTTATCATTGTAATTGAGTTTTTGGCTGACTTGTCTTGGCAGGAATAAGATGAGTGCCATCACACCCATTTTTGGGTCGTGATAGATGGTATCAAAGCCCCAGGTTCATAGGTCTCATGTGCATATAAGTCGAGTCTAAGTAGAATCTCAAGGATCGGTACGGAGACGTCTGTACTTATTTTTGAGAGGCTATGAAGACTGTTAGGAAATTTCTTTTTATTTATTCTCTCTTATCGTGTGTGGTTATATTCGTTAGTATTGAGTTGTGCTCATGTTCTTTTGATAGATGGCAAGGACTAGAGCTACTGTTATTGGTGGTAGAGGTGAGGCCTTAGTTAGAGGTAGGGGAAGAGGCTGAGCTAGAGGTCGTGTCTGAGGAGCGGCACCAGCTAGAGGGCAGGCTAGAGGGGCTTCTCCAGAGCCACAGATAGAGGTTGGTGAGGACCATGTCCCTTCAAAGCACGTACCCTTACCTTTGCTTCTGGATACTTTATTGAGGGTGTTGAATGTACTTGAGAGTTTTTCTTTGAGTGGTAATGCGACAGGCCTGCCAGTCAATTCTCAGATCGAAAGAGGAGCTCAGACTCGAGATCAGCATCAGGCTCCCATGGTTCGCGATCCGGTAGAGCAACCACCATTGGGTCCTAGAGTTGAGATTGATCCTGCACCAGCTGTTGAGGTTCGGGGTACGTCATTGACTACTTTGATTAAGGATGAGCAACGGCACTATGAGAGGTTTAGGAAGATGAACCCAACTCAATTTCAGGGTGGGGGGACAGAGGATGCTCATGAGTTTCTGAATACTTGTAAAGAGTTTTTAGATACTGTCAGCTTAGCTAAGTCACATGGGGTCCGATATATTACTCTTTAGCTTCGTCGGCCAGCCAGAGAATGGTGGAGGACATATTCAGGACCTTTTCCAGTGGGATCTCCTATAGTGTCTTGGGAGATATTCTCTGGTGTTTTCTATGATCGGTTTGTCCCTTGGAGCGTGAGGGAGGAGAGTCGCTTGAGTTTTGAGAGTCTGAGGTAGGATGGTTTATCAGTCACCGAGTATGAGACCCATTTTTTCAGTTATCTAGACATGTTGCAGCTATTATTCCAGATGAGACAGAGAAAGTTCATAGGTTTGTGAGAGGACTGACCTATTCCATTCGACATGCAGTGTTTAGAGTATCTAGAGATGAAGCTTCTTTTCAGTCTGTTGTGAGTGCGGCGAAGGAGTCAGAGCTGATGGAGAGAGAAGAGTTTGGGGACCCCAAAAGGGTCCATGCATCCAGCTAATTTTTTAGTACCTCATCTAGAGGTAGAGGGTCCTATAGAGGGGCTGGCTCATTCCAACGTCGAGGAGCAGTTCATGCATCATTACCGACATTTAAGGGGGTTCAGACACATCATGGATCTTATAGTACGGGTCATGACTTGTATGGTTCGCAGCAACAACCTACAGGGCGAGACAATTATCGTAGTTCTTCAGGATCAGCACATCAGTCCCAGAGTCAGAGGTTTTATTTTGGTTGTGGAGATCCCAATCATATGGTACGACAGTGTCCCTCACTAAAGGGACAAGAAGGTCTCCATCCCAGTTCTTCAGTTCATACTAAACCACCAGCACCATCATATAGAGGGCGAGGCAGAGCTCAGACAGATAGAGGTGGTCGCACTTCAGGCAGAGGGGCGAGTGATGCCATAGTTCCGCAGAGTGGAGGTAGAGGCATTGCTCCGATGAGTGGTGGTAGAGGATCAAAATGTTATGTATTTCTAGGAAGGCCTGAGGTAGAGGCTTTTGATGCAGTCATCACATGTATTATCCCAATTTGTCATCGACTTGTATCTGTATTGTTTGATCCTGGATCGACCTACTCCTATGTGTCCTCCTATTTTTCATCTGAATTCGACTTGTTGTGTGATCGTATGTATGTACCCATTCATGTTTCTACACCAGTAAGTCAACCTTTAGTGGTGGATCGAGTGTATCGATCCTGTCTTATTTCTCTTACTGGGTATGATACTTGGGTAGATATGATTATTCTGGAGATGGTAGATTTTGATGTTATCTTAGAGATGGATTGGCTTTCTCCATATCATGCCATTCTTGACTATTATGCAAAAACTGTGGCCTTAGCCATGCCCGATATACCAAAGATTGAGTGGAAGGGTGATAGTGATTCTTACCCTAGCAAAGTTATCTCATACATCCATGCTCAAAAATTGATTGATAGGGGGTATTTGTCTTACTTGGATTTCATTCGAGATACTAGTATTGAACCACCTACTATGGAGTCCATTCCTATGGTTTAAGAGTTTGTCGATATGTTCCCTATTGATCTTCTAGGTGTTCCTCCCGATAGGGATATTGACTTTCCGATTGATCTAGAGTTGGGAACTAGGACCATCTCCATCTCTCCATATTGAATGGCTCCAGTTGAGTTGAAAGAATTAAAGGAACAACTTAAAGATTTATTGAGCAAAGGATTTATTCGTCAAAGTGTGTCACTTTGGGGTGCTCCGGTCTTGTTTGGAAAGAAAAAGAATGGGTCTATGAGGATGTGTATTGATTACAGGCAGCTGAACAAAGTGACTGTCAAGAACAAATATCCTCTTTCTCGTATTGATGACTTGTTCGATCAGCTTCATGGAGAGGCTTTGTTCTCTAAGATTGACTTGAGGTCTGGTTATCATCAGTTGAGAATTAGAGCATCAGATATTCCTAAGACAGCTTTTCGAACCCGTTATGGCCATTATGAATTTTTGGTGATGTACTTCGGTTTGACTAACGCCCCTACAACGTTCATAGAGTTGATGAATAGGGTATTTCATCCGTATTTAGATTCTTTTGTGATAGTATTCATTGATGACATCTTGGTATATTCCAAGACTGAGATTGATCATGTTCGTCACTTGAGGATAGTGCTACAGAGGTTGAAGGAAGAAACGTTATATGCAAAATTCTCTAAGTGTGAGTTTTGGCTTAATTCGGTGGTATTATTGGGGCATGTGGTGTCCAAAGAGGGGATTAGAGTGGAACCAGCCAAGGTGGAGGCAGTTAGAGGTTGGACCAGGCCTACTTCAGTTACCGAGATTCGTAGTTTTGTGGGGTTAGATGGGTATTATCGATGGTTTGTTCAGGGTTTCTCTTCCATTGCAGCTCCATTGACCATATTAACTCAGAAGAATATAGTCTTCCATTGGTTTGATGAGTATGAGGCGAGCTTCCAAAAGCTCAAGACTTTGTTGATTTCAGCTCCTATTTTGACACTACCTGAGACAGGTGTGGACTTTACGGTGTATTGTGATGCTTTAGGAGTTGGTTTAGGTGGTGTGTTAATGCAAAAGGGGAAGGTGATTGCATATGCTTCTAAACAGTTGAAGGCTCATGAGAAGAACTATCCTATCCATGATTTAGAGCTAGCAGGAGTGGTTTTTGTGCTTAAGTTATGGCGTCATTACTTGTATTGTGTACATTGTGAGGTCTTCATTGATCATAGGAGTCTTCAGTATATATTCCGTCAGAGGGATCTGAACTTGAGGCAGCGTAGGTGGATTGAGTTACTAAAGGACTATGACTTGACTATCTTATATCATCCGGGGAAGGCTAACGTGGTGGCTGATGCCTTGAGTAGAAAGACTTCCAACATGGGGAGTCTAACTGCCATACGAGTTGAGGAGTGACCTTTGGCTAGGGATGTTCAGCGTCTAGCTAATGGCCTGGTTTGGTTACAGCTTTCCGATGAGGGTGGTGTACTTGCTTTCATTGAGGTTCGTTCTTCCTTGATGGATCAGATTCGTGAGCGCCAGTTTGAGGACAAGAAGTTGTCTCATAAGAGATAAAGTTACCAGAGGAGAGGCTAAGGAAGCGTACTTGATCATAATGGTGTTTTGATAATTGAAGGTTGGGTTTGTGTACCCAAGGTGGGTGACTTGATTAGATTAATTCTTGAAGAGGCTCATTGTACTCGTTATTCTATTCACCCGGGGGCGACGAAAATGTATCATGATTTGAGTCAACATTATTGGTGGTGTGGTATGAAGAAGGACATTTCAGAGTTTGTGGCTAAGTGTTTAACTTTTCAACAGGTTAAGTGTGAGCATCAACGGTCGGGAGGTGAGTTTCAGAGAATGCCCATTCCTACATGGAAGTGGGAACGGATTACCATGAATTTTATGGTGGGTTTGCCCACTACGGTGGGTGCTTATGACTCTATCTGGGTAGTTGTGGATCGATTAACTAAGTTTGCCCATTTCATTCCTGTCAAGGTTAAGTATATAGCAGAGAAGGTTGTTGAGCTTTACATTAGTCAGATAATTAGATTGCATAGGGTGCCTGTGTTCATTATTTCTGATCGGGGTTCACTCTTCACTTCACATTTTTGGAGGGCCTTGCAGCATGGTCTAGGTACTCAGCTGGATATGAATTCAGCCTTTCATCCTCAGACAGACGGACAGTCTGAGCGGACGATTCAAGTGTTAGAGGACATGCTTCGAGCGTGTGTGATAACCTTCGATTCCTGTTGGGATAAGCATTTTCCCTTAGCAGAGTTCGCCTATAATAATAGTTATCACTCCAGTATTCAGATGGCTCCATTCGAGGCTCTATATAGTAGGCGGTGTAGATCTCCAATTGGGTGATTTGATTCTGTTGAGATGGATTCGTTAGATGCAGAATTTCTTCGAGACGCCATGGAGCAGGTTCATATGATTCAAGGTAGACTAATGGCGGCTCAGAGTCGGCAAAAGAGTTATGCAGATAGGAGGGTTCGAGTCTTAGAGTTTATGGAGGGCGATCATGTTTGGCTCAGAGTGTCTCCCATGAAGAGTGTGAAGCGGTTTGAGAAGAAAGGAAAGCTTAGCCCTCGATTCATTGGCCTATTTGAGATTTTGGAGTGAGTTGGAGAGGTGGCCTATAGACTGGCCCTGCCACCTAGCTTATCATCTGTGCACCCTATATTTCACGTCTCCCTTCTTCAAAAATATGTGGCAGATGAGTCTCATGTACTTTCACTTGATTCAGTAGTGTTGGAGTCAGACTTGTCATTTGAGGAGCCTATAGCTATTTTGGATAGACAGGTTTGGAAGCTTAGAATTAAAGAGATTGCTTCTGTGAAGGTGCAATGGAAGAACCGTCCAATTAGAGAGGTGAATTGGGAGACGAAGTCTGACATGCGTGTTAAATATCCTCATCTTTTCGAAGCTTCAGGTATTTTCTTTTACCTTATGTTCGAGGACGAACATAATTTTTAGTAGTGGATAATGTAATGACCCGTTAGGTCATTTTGAGAATTAGTCCTCTTAATTTCCTAAAAGATATATCTCAAAAAAATTTAAATGGATATTTTGGACTATTCAATAACTATGGCTATTTAGTTATGGGTAAATTTAGTTAATGAATTTAATTAGTGGACTAAATTATTTAGTTAGTAACTCTTTATGTCATATAACTCATGTAAAATAATAGATTTAAGTAAAAAAGGTTAAATCAGGGTATCAATAATTGTTGATTAGGAGCGGCTGAATACAAAAGAGAAGTTACAAACGCTGCTCCATACGTGAATGCTGAAACAAAAATCTCAACCAAACTTCAGGTTAGATACGTCTATTGATATAGTGACTATAAGTTTTCAATATTAATGTGGGGGAGAGTATAGAATCTAACTGGTGGGTTTTTAATATCCTTCTGGTGCTTTTCATAATGGACTTAAGATTTGTATAAGAATGTATGCATTTATGTTTGGATAGTAATGATATCGGTCACTGGAGCCTAATGTCAATTAGTACAATTAGGCAATATCTCTTATTATTTCAGTGGGAATTAGCACCTGGTTGTAGTAGGCTATCATAGTCTTTTTCATCAATTTGTAATCACGATTATTATGTCATAGTTTTAGGTTTTTCTAATTACATCTTGTGACAAATAATTAGGTATTAGTTATATTGCATTATACGAATGATCATTAAAATTATATTATTTGGAGAGTTTAAGACTTAACCCTCAGGTTGAAATTTTGAGACTTAATTATAGGTTTAGATGGGTGTTGTTTGTTTCAAAATTTAATTGTGAATTCTTATTTGATTAGATCGTGGTGCCTTAAATTCTATTCGAAAGGGGAAGGCTCAAGTGTTTGATTGATCGTGATTCGACTAAGGCAAGTGAATTTCTTAATCTTTATTAAGTATATAGAATCTTGTGCTTCCTTGTGTGAGGTGTTGAGAATGATTTTGAATTATTGAGTTAGTGTTGATGTGGTACCAAGAATATGTTGTTGTGAATTATGCATTTGTATTAAAATTATTCATCTCCTCATTATGGTGTAAACATTCCTATTTGCATAGATATTTGTGACAAGTGTTATGTGAACTGAGAAAGGATAAAAATTCAAAAGGATGTACCATATCGAGGGATGTGTCACACGCCGCGATGGATACTATGATTCAAGGATCGTGTCGCACGTCGCAACGGATGCATGGACTAAAAGTCCCCCTGGGTCCCGGACTGAGAGACAGTGGGTGTGTATCACTAGGCTAGACATGCATCATTATACCTGACATTGTTGTGTTGCATTGTACATCTTCATCGTTTATGAACTTGTGAGTGTCGTTTTGTGAAACATATGATAGATGTACTTGATCCCTTATTTTATTGATCTATAATTGTTGGTGTGATATTATTGAGTTATACAATATGTAAATTGTGAGCTGTTAGGATGGGCTGATTTTACGCAGGTTCGATTGGAGTGTAGGAGTACCTGTATTGTATATTACTTGATTTTGTGTTTAGTAGTTCACTTGTTGGGTACCGTGTGTTTGGTACCCGCCCCTTGCTACTACATTTTTGTAGGTTACGAGCTCAGATCTTCGTGATACTCTCTATTCTTCCTAGTTCGAGGCTTCTTTTGGAGATTGTGTGAGGTAGTTGTTTGTCATCCCAGCGAACTCTCACTCCTATTTTTGATTTTGTTCTACTTTAGAGACAATATCATTTTAGACTTATGTTTTATTTTAAATCTATTATAATACATTAAGAGGCTTGTGCACGTGACAACTAGATTTTGGGGATTTTTAATTAAATTGACTCATTATTCGTAGTTAAATCTTTATTTTTATTATTTCTTCCGCACCTTATCGTTGTAATTGAGTTTTTGGCTGACTTGTCTTGACGAGGATAAGACGAGTGCCATCACACCCATTTTTGGATCGTGACACTAACAATCACCATTTTTGCAACAGGACTAAATGTTTCACATAATTTCGTTCTTCGTGTTGACTAAACACTTTGACAACTAGCCTAGATTTTAGCCTCTCAACCTCACCTATAGACTTATACTTGACTTTGTAAATCCATTTGCATCTTGTAGACTTCTTGCCAGGAGGTAGATTAACTATACTTCAAGTATTATTAGCTTTCAATGCAGCAATTTCAATTTCATAGCCTGAATCCACTGAGGATCAAGGGAAGGATCCTTGTAAGAAAAAGGTTCAGTTATAGCTTAGTAGTCTGTCAAACTATTAAGATAGGATGATGATAGTTGATTGTAGAATATGTGATTAGATAGGGGAAGATAATAGTTTTTATTTTCAGGCTGTGACAATCTTAAAACCACAAAAGAGGTTTACTAGTTCTAAAGAACTTTCTAGTATGAACAGATGGTTGATCAACAATTCGAATAGAGGCGGTTTTAACAAGAGTAAGAGTAGGAGTGGGATCATGTGAGTACTTAAGAAAGGGATGTAATGACCTCGAAGGTCATTTTTAGTATTGTTTTACTTAATTACTATTTTATCCTTTCTGAAAGTTGCCTTGGGTCATATTTGGTCGAGTTTAAAAGTCAGATTTTGAAAATGTTGTCAAAAGTTGGAGTTTTGCAAAAGAAAGAGTTTTTAAAGGCTTAAAGTTGGAAATTTTGAGTTTTGAGTTCATTTAAAGTTTCGATTATTAGAATTTGATTCCTTTGATTCTATCAGTTTTGGAATGTCGAATCTGGTCTAGTGGAACTTGCATAATTGAATTCGGAGTTAAAAAGGAGATTTTAGTTCCAAAGTTGCAATTCTAGTTTATTTTGGATCACAGGTTTGACTTTAATCAACATTTGAAATTTGGGAGCTTGTATCAAAATTTTGTCAGTTTTAGTGATTTCAAGTGATGAAACTAACGCTAAAATTACTTCATTGCAATTTTTAGAGCTTCCATGAATATTTTGAGTTTTTGAGTTTAAAACTAGTTTAAATTATCTTTCTTGGGTTGGGGACCACGGGAGTTCCAGATTCGAATTCTGACGGTACTATTGAGCCCAGATTGTCGTTTCTGGTAGTGTTCCATGTATAGTTGTGTTCACGGAGCTCCAAATGAATTTTCGAAGGTCCAGATCTTGATTTATATGTGTTGATGATGATGTTGCTATCTATTTTCTGGTACATCAGGGATTACTCTCTGCGTTCGCACCTAAATGTCCGCGTTCGCGGAGGTCAAATCAGTTAGACCTCCGCATTCGCAGGAAGGAGGTCGCGTTCACGGAGTGAAAGTGTGTCGAGCCCCTTAAGCCTTCAGGTTCGCGGAAGCTTCTCTGCGTTCGTGGAGTGTTATAGTACATTGGCCTCCACGTACGTAGAGTGTTAATTATCCCTGAACCTGTGGGCATTTTAAAAGACGGGATGTAAACCCTTTTCTCCATTTTTGACATTCTCAAGCTAGTTCTAAGAGAGGATTTTCAAGGTTTTAATTTGAAGGCAAATTGATTGGGTAACTATTTTCTAACCTATTTCATTGATTCATATTGATTAATTAATAATTTTAACTTCTAATTTTGGAGTTTTAATTGTGTAAATTGGGGATTTTCGGATATGGATTTTCTAAACTTGAATTGTCGATTTCTCCCTCATCTTAAATCCATTTTCGAAATTATTTTTACAGTTGATTTCCTTATTACATGGAGAACATTTTCATATACTAATTTTTAGATTCTGGCTACATTAACTGCCATGAGATTTTTTATCGTTTTACCCTTTTTCTCCAAATTAATTGATTTTAGTGTCATTAGACTCATTATGTGATTGTGATACCATATTTGAATAGATTGTGGTGAATTGGAGTACCGAAAGAGGGGGAAGGTGGCGATATCGACTTAATTTAGGACTTCACTTGGGGCAAGTGGACTTCTAACCTTTTGTTAAGTATGAAAGAACCTTGTATGCTCATATGTGTATGGAATTGAGTACTTTAGGGGTAGAATTGTATCATCATAGGCTTGATCATGATATATGGGATAGAGGAATCGTTCATATAATGGTATATTGACTATCAATTAATTGTGCATTTGTGACTTATAAGATCTTATGAATCATTCGATATGGATAGCAGGATGATGATTATATTATGATGTGATTGGTATATTGACACTATGGTGATAGTGAGATACTTGAGAATTATCGATTCTATTGTTGAGGTACATGATATATATCTATATCTATATCTATATCTATATTACCTTAAAAGCACCAACTCTAAGATTTTCAATGTCAAATTACTATTGTGCCCTCCTATCTATATCTATATCTATATTACCTTAAAAGCACCAACTCTAAGATTTTCAATGTCAAATTACTATTGTGCCCTCCTATACTTAAATTAATGCACATCCAATTTTTAAACCCCACGGCATCACACTTTTCCATGATGTCCACAAACACACCTCCTTCTTCCCAAACAATGCGTCTCCAACTTCTTCTAATTCAACGGCTAACATTCTCAAATATTGCGTCTCCAGTTTCTTCAACACGAATGACCGCAACTCCACTATATATGTATACATACCAACGAAGTGCACTACTCTTTTCCCGTGAAACACCTACCGCCTGCACTCTATAAAAACAGGTATTCACAGTTTCTACTTACTTCCCCCAAGCGGCTAATTCAATTGCACTTTATTTTCCATGGGCACACACTACTCGCCTGCTCCTGCACCTTCTCCGACTGGATACCATTGACCACAGTTTACTTAAGAATGAAATATGACTGCACGACTCTTTTTAAATTTGATGATGTCACTTTCCAGTTCAAACTCTCACCTTATCCCAATAGATGCAACTTATGGCTTCGCTCTCTTTAAAACAAACTTCCGCAGAAGACTTTATCTCAACAAACTATCAAAATAAATCTATCAACTCTTTAATTTTGCTTTCACTACCAATGAATAGATTCAATCTTATAAATTGCGATGTGTGAAGCCATAAATCATCTATGGTGATGTTAGTCGCCGTTGGCTAATGATTGTGTTCTGATTTTTGAAACCCCCAAAGCATGACTAAGAGGTCAATAAAAGAAATACTTATCGGACCAGTCGCCATTTTCAATTGGTCTTTTGTCAGAAATGACCAAGGTTTGAGACGTACTACCAAGTTGTTTTGGCCATTAAGGATGAAGTGGAGTAATTAGATAAGGCAGGCATCACTGTCATCCAGGACACTACATAGATCTATACTCACATGTGGTACTCCAACTTCAGTGACATTATCAACTCCATCATTGAGATGGATACTAATGTGATCACTATTACAAACCACATTCCGATGGAAAGTTTCTCTCAGTTTTCAAGGAGGGAGGGAAATATGAAGCTGGCATTAGCCGTGATGTCTATGACATCCCATCTCTAAGAATACCATCAACCAGAGAGATAGTTGATAGAATTAACAAGATGCTTGCAGTTCTTAACAACAACATCTTGTGGGTCAACCCCAATTGTTCTGATTTTTCTTAATTTCTTGTTCTATTTTGTGATTCAAATATTGTTTGCCCTCTATCAAATTCAAACTACGCTATTGGAATCATTTCCGCCATTATAACTTCCTCATGCTTCACACTCAACGTTTACACAATCCCAATAGCTGTAATTTTTTCCTTTTCTTACTTTCCTCTATTTATAACAACCAGTTCAGAGAAATCTTACTTCTAGAACGTATTGCCTAAATGATATGATACGACCATCAATAACGACAAGATCTGACTCCTCATGCTGCATATTTTTTCTGGGAAGTGACTCCCATCATATCAAACACCCCCTTAACACGTGAGTGTATATTTTTTCCACTACTACAACACCATGAATCATTCTTTCCAGAAAAATATTTGTTTTGGAGAATGCCTTCTTTCATATGAAATATAATTGTAAAGGTATCATCTTTGTAGTTCTTTTCTAAAAAGTTGTCATTGCAGGGGAAGAATGTACAAAAGAACTACAATATAGAAACAACAATAGTGAATGAGGATGGGGATAAAATTGTGGACCATATTACTTCTATAAAGTCCCATTTTGAAATTCACTTGTATTGGTCTGGTAATGGCTCAATCCGTAACCTGCGAAACTACGATCACCGCATTTCAGCTATTAATGTAACCAAAGTTATGTTTAATGCACCTCATGTATTGCCATTCATACTCTTTAGTATCCTTTCTACGACAATAATACTTTGATGGTAGTTCCTGAACTACCAAAAACCCCTCAGAAACTGTCGTCTGCGCTTAAGGCTGGAATAGCACTAACATCACTGTTTTTTCTTGCTCTACTTTTGCTTTTACTCTTGAAATTGGGTTATCTTGGTGGAAAAAGATCATCAAAGGAAGGTTCTGCACTATTATATCTAGAGTTTGGTTTGGTTATTATTTCAATATAAATTTGTATTACTAACTAAAAATCAAATTTTGTTTGCTTCTTTTGTGAAATGCTATATAAAAAGAACTAAAAGCAACTGAATTGTTCTCGGAGGATTTTACACATTTCGTCGAATAAAAGATGCCACTCAGAACTTCAATGCTGTGAAAAAATTGGGTGAAGTAGGTTTGGACCTGTTTATGAGGTTAGTTTTTGTTTGATTTTTAACATACTTATTCATCCTATCATCCCCTGGCCCTCGATTGAGCTACTTCTTATGTAAGAATATAATTACACCCTCGGTGCTTTTCTACTGAAGGGATTACATATACTCTATCTGTCACATTCAAAAAATAAATAAATAAAAGAAGTCGTTTCCCTGTGGAGAATATACCTATGATAAATATATGCACCTGTCACTGCTACAAATTTATTGTATGAAGAGCCCCTTATCATGTTCACGTTTTGGTTCCAATTCTAAATAATGGGGGGTGTCTCTCATAGATACAGGGTGTGCTCCCTCATGAGACTACAACTGCAGTTAAACAACTATCACGAAAATCAAAGCAAGGAATAAGTGAGTTTGTAAATGAAATTGGCACAATTTCAGCTCTACAACATCCAAATCTTGTGAAGTTAATAGGATGTTGTGCAGAAGACAATGATCTCCTGCTCATTTATGAATATATGGAACATAACGCTCTTGACCATGCATTATTCGATAATGATAACAAGGTTCATATGTTTTGACAAAATATTTTTAAGTGGTTAATAAAATAATGAGATCGCATTTGCAGGTCCAGAGGAAATTAAATCGAGACTAAACTGGTCAAAATTATCCTCGGGATAGCCAAAGGATTAACCTATTTGCATGAAGAGTTAAATGCAAAAATAACTGATTTTGGATACGTAAAGCTTAATTTGATATCATCACACGAGTTGCTGGAACGACGTAATTTGATAATCCTGCTAATTTCCTCCACCCTGTTACCTTGAAGGTTTTTCTACACATATTTTCTTTCAGATAAGTGTATTTGTTCTCTCATATGAGACTTCTTTAATGAGATACTTTAATAAATAACAATATAGAATTAGGTTATTACTAATAATAACAATAAAATCAAATTTTCAAGTCATAGCAATATTTAGTTTTCCAAAACTAACAAAATACAAAAAAATGTGTAAATTAAAAAATTCAAAATTAAAATTAAAAAAAACAAATCTTAAACTAAATAATGATAGTTATTAAATGACCATATTAATTATATCACATATTTTTATTTTTGATTGATGTGTGATTACACATCTTTTTATTTTTGGTTAATGCACCTACATTAATTACATATTTTTTATTTCTTTTATAAAGGTAAAATCTTCCATATTTGAACCAAATTTAAATCTTCCATTTCTGAGCGGATTTTTGGCTTTGCTTTGATTCAACATGGTGGCAAATCGAATTCTTCAGGTTTTGTCAATTTTTGTTCTATTTTTTTGTGATGAAAATATGATTTATTTATAATTTTTTTAAAGAAAATTTTGCAGTATTATATGTGTATATATTTGACGTATTAGTTGTATTTTGTACGTTTTTTTCGTGTTTTGTAACGGATTTCTTTTAAGTGATTTTTGTTCTATGTTAGCTATCAATTTTGTTCTATTTTTTTTATTTGTGGCTTTTTTTAAAGTTGAAACTGATGAAAAAATATTTTATTTACAATTTTTTCAAAAACAAAGAAAAAAAATTTGCATGTTATATGTGAAATAGTATAAAATTAAATTTTTGTTCTATTTTTATTCAACATGGTAGAAAATGGGGTTTTTCAAGTTTGTAAATTTTTGTTTTATGTTAGATATCAATTTTTGTTCTATTTTTTTTTTTATTTGTGGCCTTTTTTAAAGGCTGGTACTGATGAAAAAATATTTATTTACGATTTTTTCCAACAAAAAAAAAGGAAATTTGTTGTGTTATATGTGTATAGAATTGGTGTATTTTTTGTATTTTGTAAGTTTTCTAAGTGTTTTATATGCGGATTTCTTTGAAATGATTTGTGTGTTCTTGCATTTAACTTTGTTTCATGACTATTCAAGCAGATAGGTATGTTGAT
>JBCEWC010014838.1:0-14114 GCA_038996855.1 Solanum aculeatissimum
TATGGTATGAATGTTGGGGATTTGAATGACTATGTGCTTATGTGGTAAGTCCCATAATCCCGGTATGCCCCCATAGTAGAACCCCAATTCCCCTTTCCCTTAGAGATTATTGTTATATGTTATATGAAATCATGTCTATCCCATTCCCGAAAATGTCCCTATAGTTGAGTCCCAAGTCCCAATTCCCTAGAATCGATATGTTATGTGTTTATTTTCCATGCTTTCGAACAGATGATGAGTGTAATGATGTTATGATGGCTTGATTGAGGACTTTCAGGTTCTCCTTCGCCATGTCACATCTAGGCCCCCTATCCGGGTCGTGACAGTATCTCTTAAAAATGAGAATCAGGTACGCGTAGTTCGTAAAGATATAATATAAAATATGAACACAATTTGAACTCTTTTTTTAATTTTGAACCTTTTTTATTTTATTTTGAAAATTAGAAAAGGAGCATCGAACCCTAAGAGGGTTGCCTACGTATCTCACTAAAATGAGAATCAGGTACGCATAGTTCGTGAAGATATAGTATAAAATGTGTATTCTAAAAATAAATAAATAAATAAATTTGTTGAAAGAAAAATAACATAAATAATTTTTTTTTTAAAAGAGTTATATTAAAAGACAAATTATTTAACGAATAAAAAAAATGCCAAACAAAATATTTTTTTTTCTCTTTACAAAAGTAAGATTAACAAAATCAAAGACATTTATTGAATATGAAATTACATACAAAAATTAAAATATACACAAACTCAGAGTATTATCTTGCACGTCTAACATTTGAATATTATCTTGGTAGAATTTTTGAGGACTTCTAAAAAATGAGTCCTCAAAAATTCTATCCCAGTTTCAACCTCAACAATTTTATTGTGTTCAAAACTTTTTGTTTATAAACCTAAAAAAATGTCCCCGTTTCTAACATGAACAAAGTGGACAGTATTTATTAAATATAAAATCATATATTAAAATTAAACTATACACCAAATTTGAATGGTTTTTTTTTCTGTAAAGAATGTAAAACAAACAAAGTGAAATACATTTATTTAATATAAAATCATATACAAAAAATTAAACTATACACAAAATAAGTGAAAATTCTTCTTCTTCTTTTTTTCCTGTAAAGAATACAAAATAAACAAAGTGAAAGACATTTATTGAATAAATAATCAAAATTAAAGTATACACAAAATTTGTAATTTTTTTTTGAGCAATTTTTTTTGAGCTATTCTAAAAACAATATTCTCGTTTTTATTGCACTGTACAGAAAAATTAATGGAAAATATGACCGAGCCATTATGGTGCCTACGTATCTCGTTAAAATGAGAATCAGGTCAAACGTAGTTCAAACAGATATAGTATAAAATATTATTTTGAAAAAATTAAAGTATGTTTTGAAAGAAAAATAACATGAATGAAAAATCAATGAGTATATTAAAGTACAAACTATTCACATTATTAAAATATACCGAATAGAAATATTCCTTTACGGGAAATATGACCGAGCCATTACGGCGCCTACATATCCCATTAAAATGGGAATCATGTCAAACGTAGTTCAAACAAATATAAATAGCAAAATCACATTTTGAACAAAATATATATGTATTTATACACAATCAAATAAACATGAATGGAGTAAATCATGTAATATTTAAACAAACAAATAATGTATAATGCACCCTAATAAACCTAACTATTAAAGAATGTGTATGTCATTTGTACATCCTATTGCCCCCCAAAAGTATATTTTACAAATTATACAAATAAAATAAATTGGGATACAAAATAGGAGAAAAGAATATACAAATAAATAAATAAAATGTCCCACGCAGGGGCACAATTCTAAAATATTTATTTACAATAAAATAAACTAAATTACAAATAATAAAATCCCAAACCCGAAGGGCAATAGTATATACAACCCGACATATATATTCTTCAATTTTAGGTCAACTTAGATATATAAATGCACCTAAATAAGAATTTGGTTCCGCTCTAATCTATGTTTACTAAAAGTTGGTTTCAAAAGACCTGGGACCCGAGTTGGACAAACTACGGGGAGAAGATAGTAAATGGCGTTGGACGACCGCAATCCAACTACCCACTTACAACTTCCAAAAAATATAAAGAGGGTTTTTCTGAAGGGACAGCCGCGGATAACCACGTAACCGCCCTTATTCCTAATGCAAACTATTTGTCGGTTGACAGAAATATGTTATGAATACAAATAATAATATACATGTTATTAAACAAATAATGAATAAATGCAAACAATATAAACACATAAATAACAATATATACACATATGATATAAAACAAAAATAAATAAATTAATAAAATAAAATCCTCCTCAATTTGAAAAAATGAACTCATAATGGTTAGAACCTCGAAATATCCCCAACAGAGTCGCCATTCTATTGACATCCCGAAGGCGCAACGTCGTGACAACTCGCTAAAAAATAATAATTTAATAAAAGAATTTAAAAGAAAAAAATATTTAACTTTAGTTTTAATATTTTAGAGTCGCCACCTAATTTTAAGGATAATTAGGAAACCAATTTATTATTTACAAAAAATAGTCTGCGAACCAAAAATTCTGAGTAAGGGGTTCAAGTTATTCCGAAGAGAAGGTATTAACACCCTTCAGAATCCACAACTGTGGGTCCCAACTGAACTCATTTTTTTCAAATTGAGGAGGAGATAAAAAATATAACATAAGTATAATAATCATGGAGTATACACAAGAATAATACACACAATAATGAATAAATAAAGAATTAATTAATCTAAATTAAATTTTTTCGTCTTTTCTAAATGGGGAGACTTCGAAACCCGACGGATAGATTTTTCATCGGCCACTTCTAAAAAATATTGTGCGAACTTAAACTAACATTTTTTTGAATTTTAACGTGTAACAAATATTAAACTAAACTAAAATTTGTCCGTCTTTTTTAATGGGGAGGCCTCAAAATCCGACGGATAGATTCGTCATTGGCCAGGTGTAACAAACAATGTATAACATAACTTAATAAGATTAATAATAATAACGATCCAATTAGAACTTGAACAGTAGCAACAACTCTAAATATAATAAGTTCAACATTAAGAAAATAGGAAATGCAATTCATAAACATAATTTTTAGCATTAGCTCAAGAACATCAAATTAAATAAATCTATTATTGAAAGAGTAAATAATATATTGGATTAATATAAAACTCTACATTAAAATAAAATAAAATAAAATAAATTAACAATAAGAGAATCAACATCAAAATAACGTTAACGTACAACCAAGCCAAGAGCAACAAGAAATTTTATATAATTTAAAGCAAAACAGTCAACTGAGCAAAGAACTACAATTAAAAGATAGTCAAAATAAATAAATAAAAATATAGAACAAATATAAAGAAAGGACAAAATAATAAACTAATCTCTATATCAATCAAAATATCAAAGACAATAGACAAACAAAGCAATATCAAATAAATAAAAAAAATAAAAATGAAATAAAAATTAAAAATGTAAAAGAAGATACCATTATGAAGTGCAAGCTCTTTCAACTTTCCAAGATCAATTGATTTGTCGTGATTTCACCGGTGGGAGATCCGGTGAACTGCTGGCCGGAGAGGATGGAGACAGGGGTCGTTTTTGGCTGGTTTTGTTTGCGATCGGGGTCGAAAAAGTGGCTATGGGAGTGGCGTTTTTTCGGTTGTATTTTGACTGATTTGGGGGCAAAAAGGATGTGGTTTCACGGCTGAAATCAGCGGTTGTTGTTGTTGCGTTTTGGGGTCGTTTGGTGTATTTTTGGGGGCTCGTTGTTGCTGTTGTGGGTGGCTGGTTTGGGGCCGAAATAGGGGCGTTTTGGAGGGGTTTGAGGATGGTTTTGTGGCTGCTGGTTGGGGCTGAAACAGGGGAATTTTGGAGGGGTTTGAGGGTGATTTGGTCGCTGATTTGAGGCTCTTTAATGGTGTTTTGGGGCTGGCTTTTGGGGTTTTCCGGTGTGGGGTAGTGGTGGTGTGGTAGCAGGGGTCGCGAGTGGTGAGGTTAAGGAGGGTCGATGATTGACTGGTGATGAACGGAGCTTAGAGCTCGTTGTTGCTGTGGCTGGTCGGAGAAGGGAGTGGCGAGGGAGATCTGGTTGGAAAAGAGGGAGAACAGAGGGGTTTTCTGGTGAGGACGAGGCTGTGATGGGTTTGGATGGCTGTTTTCTGGTGGAAATGGGTGGCGGAGGGAGGTTTCTGGGTCGCTTTGCTGCCATGGTGATAAGGGTGGTGGTGTGAGGTCAAGGAGAAGCTAGTTGTGGTGGAGGCGGCGAGGAGGGCTGATGACGGAGAGGGAGGAACAGTGAATAAGAGGAGTATGGTGGTTTCCCAACGGCTTGTCGGATTCCGGTGAGGGGCGCCGGAAAAGGAAAAGGAGATAATGTATTTTTTTCTTAAGATTTTCTTAAATTAAATGCCTACTTTCTTATAACGATGTAGAGATTATATACAATTCAAAATCTAACGGGCCAAAATATGGGTCCAAATACATATCTGTGTATAACTTTATCTGTGTAAAAAATAATAAATAAATAAATTATTAGACTGCGTTAAAATTACAAAATCAAACTAATTCAAATTTTAAAAATTTTAAAATACGATTAATTACAAAAAATTTAATCTAAAATTGTCAAAAAATGTATTTAAAACAATTTAAACAATAATAACACAAAATATGAATTTTAAAAATGACGGGTTAAAATTGGGTGTCAACACCTCCAATAGTCTTAGGAGTGGCCTCGAAGTTTGTGGGCTCGTCATGTAACCATTCCCTCATGGCCCGTATCTCATCTACCTTACATTGCGGAGCTGTAGTACCTGAAATCACACTATTAACACACCTATTAGCCCTACGAGTACAAGTAAGAAAAGTAAGAAGTTATCCGAAATGGTTTCAAAAAAACCTACGAAGGCTCGTCTACGAGCCATAGGGAAAACTATGGGCCAAAGAAGGCCTTCGTAGGTGGCAGTGTACAATAAAACAAGTTACTGGAGCTGCACCTATGAGACTATGTACCACTCATAGAGAAAACTATGGGTTGTAGATTAGGTCGTAGATGTGGTTCCAAACTTTACATTTTGCAGGCATCAACTTACAAAACCTGTCTACAGTTTGTAGACTAAATCACAACCCATAAAAGGTTTTGTCTAATAAAATCTCAGAAATCCCTAGGCTGCTAGTTTCACTCACAAGGGGAAACTGTGGCTCGTGGATTAATCCATGGGCCGTAGAAGACCCTCGTGGTGTGAAAAATACCTCAGCCTGAATTTTCTAAGTCCATCAAATGGGTCCTAAGACGAGAGCATCAATAGGTCAAAACAATTATACTCAGCACCGATGCAACAATTTCATGCACTCAGACAATCCCAACAAGTTCCCCAATTACCCTACATGTATTAGTTATGAACTACCCTGTCAAATGCCATTTTACAAATTCAAAAACACATTCCAACCACCATTTGATTAGGCGTTATGATACTATGCACACACACACAACCACATGCCATTTTCCAAACAATGAGTTCCATATACTTCCAACAACACGTGACTACGTAGTTTCAAGCAACAACATTAAAAAATGACCCAACCAAATTTGTTAAGCATATCAAACACATATTCTGGCATAACATGATTCAAAGAAAGGGCGACTACTAAATTAATGTTAGCAAATATTATTTCACATACAAGGGCAACACCTATTTTGAATACATGAACTTTGGAATACCATACCCAATAACAACATAACCTAATGATACCAATTTTAGTGATAGACGAAAATTAGAGTCAAGAACATACAAAATTTGGATCACAAAGTTGATAAATTGAAGGAGTAGACCGAGATGGATGGAACTTAGATGGATAGAGTGTCACCAAAAAATTGCCAGAAAAGATGAAGGTTGTCCGGATGGTATTCAAAATTTTAGGGTAGGTGATAGGGTCAAGGTATTTTTGGGAGATTTGGTAAGAATAAGGGGTAAAAATATACCCCTCTTTTTATGTTATATGTTGACCGAGTCGTGTGAAAATTAGACCCATGCCCTACGAAGCCTCTACTACAGGCCGTAGAAGATTCTACTATCCATAAAAACTGGTTTCATAGTAGGCAAAAACCCTAATATGTGAAATTGGTTTTACGGACCTGTCTACAGGCCGTACATGTACATACGGCTTGTAGATTGGGTTGTAGAATCCCCCAACACTTAGACAGTTTTAAAATATTACCTGGGGTCTAGGAGCCCCATTCATGGCCCATAATTTTATCTGTAGTCTATAAATCTGGCTCATGGACTGAAGTGCACAATAATTTTGCTTATTGGAAGTGTTCTACGAGTTAGTGTGCGGGTTATAATGTGAACCACGACCCATAGAACCAGTCATAGAAACACTTCTTGTTGCTTTTTCAGCCTAATATGGAAAACTTGGCCTTGTACCTATATATCCTTCACAGAGCAAATTGATGCCCTATAAGCCACTAGTCCAAAGTTCAAAAATTACAAACAAAACATTAAAATGAATTTACTTACAAGTCCAAAAGCTTAAAGCAAAACAAAAACACTACTAGTACATCTATTATCTTGGGTTGCCTCCCAAGTAGCGCCTGATTTATTGTCGCGGCATGACTTGGACCACTTGATTACTTAGACTTCATCAAGGGCCCAAACTTCCATCTTCAGGTCATTTGTCCTCTTCATCGACTGACAAATGTTGAATATGACTTTCTCATCATTTAATCGAAACTTGAGTTGGCCTGATTTCATATCCACCAATGCTCGCCCAGTGGCTAGGAAAGGCCTTCCCATGATGATTGGGACTTTGAAGTCGAATTCACAACCAAGGATCACAAAGTCTACGGGGAATATGAATTTTCACTTTGACAAGGACGTCATATAGTATCCCCACAAGCTTCTTCACCGTACTGTCGACCATCAACAATTGCATATTCATAGTAGTCGGGACTCCCAAGCCTAACTTCCTGAATATCACAAGAGGCATTAGATTGATACTGACGCCTAGATCACATAATGCCTTTGAAAACTCAACATCTCCAATGGTGCAGGGTATAGTGAATGTTCCAGGATCTTCTCGCTTTTTCACTAAGGACCTTGTTGCTATTACATTATAATGCTAAAGCTATTAGGAGAGCTCTTGGCTCACAACTTTCTTTTTGGTGACGAAGTCTTCCATGAACTTTGTATACCCAGACATATTTTCCAATGCCTCGATGAGAGGGATATTGCTGGGTAGTTGCTTCAATATGGAGATGAAGTGCTAAAATTTACCTTCCTCCTCCTTCTTTTTGAGTCTAAAAGGGAAAGGAAGGGGAGGTCTAGGAATGGGTTTCAACTTCTATGGCATAACTACTGCATCACTTCCCTATCCTTGGCATGAGAATCGTTAGTCTTTGCATCCTTTCTCTCAACCATCTCCTCACGAACATCATCATCATCAACTGACATCGGAGGGTCAATGGTTTACTTTCCACCTCGCGTCGTCACTACCATACACTGCCCCTCATTCTTTGGATTCTGAACTGTATTGCTGTGCAATGTACCTTTCTGGCATTGGTTTAATTGAGTCGACATCTGAACGAACTGTTTCTCCTCTTGATAGCAACAAAATGAGACTCAATTTTTTGATTAATACTGGAGATGTATGATTTTATACCCTTCAAGGTCTCATCCTGAGTGTTAACCTTCTTTAATATATGATTGAACATCTCCTCATTTTGAGAGCTACCAATACCAGAGTCTCAATTATATGGTGGCACATATGGACCATTTTTGTAACCATCTTTACGTCCCCAATCAACATCTTTATCCTTGCTCCTGTTCCTGTCGTAGCAGCCTCCTCAATTGTTGTCTCTGAAAGCACCATCTTTATTAAAGTTTTAACCTTCGTTTCATTGACCTTAACGCCAATAGTCCTGATTGGACCCTTAGGCGTTGGTCCAAAAACCTGCCATTTGATCAGTGATGAAGGAAGTGTAATCCTCATAATAAGGCTCCAGATACATGGGTGCTTACTGAGGCTGATGAGCTACTATATTCACATGCTCCTGATTCTGATTCATTAATAACCCCACATTTGTACTTATATGAGCCAACTCCTCCATCATCTCCTCATTGATCTTTTCCTGGGCTAAATTAGTGCTAACTGTAAAGGAACTTTTAGTTGTCAACTTGTCCTTCGTTCCCTATGCACGGTTCGTCTTGACCACTTTCTCTAGCCACTCAGCAATGACTGGAAATGGACAATCTAAAAATGAGCCTCCCATGATAGTATCAACCACAACTTGGCTATTTTCGTCCAGGGCTCGATAGAAGATTTCCACCAAGGCATCATCAACAATCTTGTGGTTAGGAACACTCATCAGACACTTTGTAAACCTCTCCCATGTGGTACTGATCAAATCACCAAGAAATTTCTCAAAATTATTTATCTAGTCCTTTAACTCCAGGTTCTTCGACCTAGGAAAGAAACTCTCTAAAAAGGCCTTTTGCATGTCTGCTTAGCTGGTGATTGAACTCTATGGAAGCTCAGATAATATATTGTCACTTCACCTGTTAGAGACAATGGGAAGACATAGAGCCCAATGACATCTATGGATAGATTTTGGTTTCCCATCGTGCTTTTGCAGACAAGCATGACATTGTGTAGATGGTTATACAAATCCTCTGATGATAGGCTCGTGAACAATTGATGTGCTTTCGTAATACAACACTTTTGATGCTTAAAACTTATAATTTTGTGTGTTCTCAAAGTGATATTAGCATATTTGATGTGTTTTTATGTGTGTTTGCAGGATTACAGGGTTGGCATGATTTTTGGGCCAAGTATGCTGAAATTATAGATTTTGAGAATTTACAAAACCCTTTATAGGTTGTGGAGTATTTCACGGGGCTGTAGAAGTGGTTTCCTAACAAATTCTTGTGAGGGGTGAATTTTAGGATATGATTCTACAATGCACTCAGATGAGTCATAAAACATTCTATGAGTCGTAGAAGGGAGGTCGTACCCTGAGGATCAGAAAGTGGAGATTTGCTGAAAAGTCATCAGATGAAACCCTACACGAGCTATAGAATGTTATACGGTTTGTAGATGGGTCTCGTGGAAGTCAACTCTAGATTTGCAAAAAAAGAGTATGAAGCCCTGATTACAGACCGTGAGACATTATACGACCTGTAGAATTGCCCATATAGCCTGCCGACCTAGTTTTCCTATTTTGATTTGGCTTTGTATTTAAGACGTTATAAATAGGTTTTTAGGTTATTTTTCATTAAGTTTTACAAAGGAGACAAAAGTTTAGACAGAAAGACAGAGAGAGATAATCTTTTATGTTCTTGATTCGTACTTGTGATTTTTATCGAAGAGTTGGATTTCTTGTTCCTAAATTCATTTGTGTAAGTTCTTAATTATGTTATTCTATATCATGATTCTTTCATAAAATTACCTAAAAAAAACCTATTTATAATGTCTAAAATATAAAACCAAATCAAATTAGGAAAACTGGGTCGATGGTTACTATGGGAAACTTTTATGGGCCATACAATATTCCACGACCCATGGTCGGGGTTTTGTGAACTGTTTTCTTCAACACTAGATCAACTTCTACAAGGCAAGTCTATGGGCCGTATAAGATTCTACAGCCCGTGGAGGGTTTCGTCTGTACACTTTTCAACACATCTCTACTTTCTGATCCTCAGGGCATGACCTAAAATATATGACTCATGAATTGGTTTATGACTTATTTGCACCGTAAAGTCTTGTTCAAAAAATCACCCTTCACTGGAAATTACTACGAACCCACTTTTATGACCCGCGAAATATTCTATGACTTGCAAAGAGTTCTGTGAATTGCCAAAAACTTCACTTTTAACTCACTTTGTCCAAAAATCATGCCAACCCTGTAATCCTGCAAAATCAATATAAAAATACATCAAATCTACTAACATCGCTTTGAGAACACACAAAATTCTATGTTTTAAGCATCAAAAGTGTTGTATTTTGACAACACATCAGAGGTTCAATGTCAATGGTCATAGAATCAAACCATACTTTGGTAATGCAAATGAAGTCAAGACAGTAGAAGTATGGATGCTTGGTGAAGTCTGAGTAACCAAGTTGTCTAAGTTGTGTTGCGACAATAAATTAGGCACTACTTGGGAGGCAACCCAACATACTAGTTGTAGTTTTCATGTATTTATTTTTCATTTTAATTTTGGACTCTTTGGTAGTTTAAAGTATCAGTTCTTATTGTATTTCTAGACTCACAGGCAGGAAAGTTATAGGGTAATGATTTTTTTGATGAAAATATGCAGGAACAGGGTGAAGGCAATAAACAAGTCCTAATCGTGAGAAAATATGGTTCTATGAGTGAGCAGGTGTACGGATCATGGTTTAAACCACGACCTATGGAATAGTTCATAAAACTAATTCTAGAGAGTAGGAAAATTTTCACTTTAATTCCATAAACCAATTTTACGGTCTGTAGAATGATCTACAGGTCGTGAATGGGATTTGTGGATTCCAGATAAGTTTTTTAGAAATTTAATAAATGTTGGAGGAATCAACGAACACTACCTATGGGCCGTAGAACATTCCACAGCCCGTGGAGCCATTCATAGATTCCAGGTCTTAAAATGAGGCTATCTGAAACCACAAAACCCAAAATCACGGGTCATAGAAAAAACCATAGCTCATAATTGGGGTTTCATAAAATTAGTTCACCTAATTTATCCCGACCCAGTAAGTAAATAAAAATGGGGTAAACTAATTTTACACCCATTTATCACAAAAAAATAAAATTCTTCCAAACCCCACCCTTCTTTCCTCATCTCCGATTAGCCCTGATCACTACATGATTTTTTCTCACAAACATTTTGGACACCCCTCCCCTTTTCTGACAAAGTGCCAGAGCTACTAGGGCTTCTCTCCACTTTAATTTTCACTAGTTTTGTTGTCACTAGACGCCCATTCGACATTATGATATGCTATCGTCACTATACTTTTATTTTTGATTTCTGATGTATGACTCATGAATAGAGTGGAGTTGAGAATCTTGGTGTTCTTGTCCTAATTAGTTGGTAATCTGAAACTTGATGAGAATAATGAACTTCACTGTTCAATTGAATGTTTTTGGCACTAAATGTATCTTGAAATAATTATCCTATGAATATATGATTGAAAGCATGTGCAATTCTTAATGAAATGCAAATTACTATTGAAAATTCATGTTGATATGCTGATAAGTTGTGCCAAATTTTAAATAGGCAATGGAACAGTGCATAGGTGTTGTAATAGAAAATGTTGAAATTAGGTTTATATATATCATGTAATGTTTTGTCCATGTAACATTGATTGATTGGTTAGTGTGGGAGTCTTTAAATGTTTGGACTAAACTTTTTCCATGAATGGGTTGGGTAATGGTTGAAATTTTGGTCGTGGGCTGAATGATTTTGTTCGGTTAGTTTGGAAGTTATGGACTATGTTTAGCATGTTACTGAACTCTAATTGGGCTGAATTATGTTGGACCCTATTAACATAGGTTGGTCTAAATGTCGTGTGGTTGTTTCAATCTTTGTTCACAAGGACATTAGCTTGAATTTAGTGTTTTTATGCATGTTTGAATGTGGGATTAAACTTGATGTTTTCAAATGACTACATACCTAAACCTATGAGCGTCTTTTATGGCTTGTGGTTTTAACCATGGACCATAATTGCCTCTCATAAACGGGTTCAGAAACATGAAAATTTCAAAGTTCGATAGAACGAACCTATTTACGGCTCATAGTTCAGACTACGGACCATAAAGAGTGCTCGTAGTCTTGTTCCCTGCAACCCTTATTATTCAGGTTTGCATCTACGGGCCAGTCTATAACCCATTGCTCAATCCATGAGTCATAACTATATTCGTAGTTGCAACTCCAATAAGCTAAAATACTATTACCCTATTTCCATGAATGCCTTCTACAACCCGTAGATGGGTCTTCCTAATTCCTTTTGTGCTTAGTTCTTATAAATTTTTGCTTGCTTTTTTTCACTTTATGGGACTCATGTGTGATTATATGATCTTGTTTGCAGTTACTATGGGTCCAAGACTGAGACATGAGGTTATATGGGTATTTATGAGGTAGACTTCATGACGAGCCGATAGAGTTAGAGACCAGTGGCTTAATTGAGGAGCTCGATGTCCGTCCCGATGAGGGTGTTGATCCACAACTTACATAGTTGGTATCCAGATAAATAGTACAATCCCAAACCCTAGCTACTGCAGCATAACCTCCCCAGTTTGAGGAGGGAGTCTCTGAGCAGAGTGATTCCATTCAGATGACTAGCTTTGGAAAAGGGTCCCGATTTGGGTCCCTTGTTCGTGATGGCTCAAGTTATGAGAAGGATTCTGGATCAGAGTCTGAGGGTTCAAGCAAGTCCATCACTGTACCAGTTCATGTATTTGGGTAGCTAACACGTTGGTGCATCGAGGACATAGTTGCTATCTTTTATAAAGACTTCCAATTGGAGGATAGAGGCTGGCCCACCCGAACTATATTTGAGGTGCCCCAGTTACTGACTTCTAGATTTGATGATATGTTAATTTTCTAGATACTCTTGACCGATAAAGGCTGGAGTGGTTAGCAGCACCATCGGGGAAGTATTTCTTGCTGTGACTACGGTTACTAACGCTCAGCACATACCTCTACTTGGAGGTTGAAGCGGTCGTAATTAATTATTTAACCTAACATAGGTTAGGATCATTCCTACGAGAACTATGGTAGACTCCTGATTAGCACAACTTGTAAAGTGAATTGATTTACCTTACTATCTCCCAGAAAGTAGAAACATAAATATAAATAGGGGGGTTTTGCAGGTAAAAGTAAATTCTAAACTAAAATTTCACGTGCTTGTAATCAAGAGAGAAACGAAGTAGGGATATGTGTTTCCCATGACTCCCTAACTAAGCATTCTTGGATACTTGCGAATCTTTTTTGGTGTGTAGGTGTAGGATAGTAAGTTATGTTCTCCTAAACCCGTGATCAGGCATCTAGGTGAATTTACTCATATTAATTGATCGGTCTCTATGATGTTGCTTTACTAACCCTTACTTTATCCCAAAACAACCTTACTACATCTAGTTAGATTGATTAATTGAGAGTAATCAATCAACTTTTGTTAATTGACTCTTTTCCTATTCGTCACTTACTTGATCGGGAAAGTGATACTAGGCAAGTTCTAACATTGGCCATCCATTAAAAAACAGTTAAAGTGAAAAGATTAATTAATTTATCCTAACACCATCCAAGAATTTACAAGTTATCCAATTTTATCTTAGTTAGTTCATCATGGTTCCCACAACCCTAGTTATGGATTTAGCCATGCATGCTTGGAGTATATTCAGAAATTATGCAAGGAGAATACATAAATAAAGTACTTACACAAAAGAATAGATGAACACAAATCCAATTTCTTAACGTAATTGCAAACTTGAATCAATAAAATCACAAAATAATGTTCATAAACACTCTATCTTGTTATTCTCTTTGTAATAGTACTGTATATTGCTGCACACCTTATAAGAAAACCTAAAACCTATTTATAGTACTTAAAATACAAAACTAAAATGAAATAGGATAGTTGTGTCGGCATCGGTTACAAGCAGCTTTTACGGCACGTAAGGCAGTTCCTGGCTCATGGATCGGGGTCTCGTGGAATGTAGTTGTAACGATCTAAAAATTTTCAGACTTCGTAATGGTTGCTCAAGGTTAGTGTTAAACTGGTAGTGGTTGAATTTTTGTAGCCATGGGTTGTATTTAAGTTGTCGGATTCAAAATGAATCTTTTGGTGAGGTTGTGAGGCCAGTTGGGTAGTGTGATTTTAAAGATCATAACTTTTGGTATGGGATGAACTGTGTGGGTTACTACATATCAAATTGAAGAACTTTGAGTTATCTTCTTTAACAAACCAAATTTTTTTCGAAATCTACTTATGGTTGGCATTTTAGGATGTACTACAAGCCATGTATGAGTTTTGGTGGCCACGGGTTGAGTTTAAGTGGCCGAATGCAAATTGGGCTAG
>JBCEWC010014839.1:0-14113 GCA_038996855.1 Solanum aculeatissimum
TCATTTCTATATATGTGCCCTTGTCATATAGGTTGTCATAGGCTCATGTGCATATGCATTTGCATGCCCACATACTTTATGCGTAATTGTGCTAACCCATACTACATGTTCTAACCATGTAGGGACCGAAAACGATTCCTTCCTTCCAACGGGCGATGCTTGATTTATCATGAAGACTTGTTATGGTGAGCCCTTTTGTTCAATGGAAATAGACATTTTCCATCTACTTTAGTATTTGCTTATTTTTGGTACTTTCATTTTGAGGGTGAGCCTCAAACTATGACGAGGCCCCCGCCTATCTTATGTAGAGGCTTTGGACCACTGTACTCTCATATATTGTTTTGTTATGTCGATTGTCATGTTTATCGGAATTATGCTTATTAGAATGTCTTAAAGAATCTTTATTTAAATTGCCTACGAGTTAAATATTGGGGATTTTGATTGATTATGTGCTTATGTGGAAAGTCCCATAACCCCGGTTTGCCCCCATAGATTGAGTCCCAAGTCCCCAATTCCTGAGGACTTATATGTTATGTGGTTATCTTTCGCATTTCGAAACTGATGAGGTTTAAAATGATGCTATGATGGCTTGATCGAGGACTTTCGGGTTCTCCTTCGCTATGTCACATCTAGGCCCCCTATCCGGGTCGTGACACATTGTGCTTGTATTAACCTTGTGAATCATATTTTAATAGTTGAGTAGCATCTAGAAGTGATTAGGAAGGGTAAATCTCAGGTGGATTGACTCAGGACATGAGACATCGACTTCCAGGTAGGCTATAGACTGAGTTGGAATATATACGCATGTTGGACTGAAATATATAGAATTGTGATGGTTATGGATTGAGTTGTGGTATATGTAGAGTATGTGACTGGTTGTACTCTATATGCGTAGCATTTAATGTTGTGAGGTTGTAGCCCTATGTTGGTAGTTGTATTAGTTGTAGTTTTGGTATTGGCTAGTATTATTGAATGTAGTGTGGCCTAGTAAGGGTCGTGTATGGGTTTGTGCCATTGGTAGGTATGTATTCCAACCTAAATCTTATATGTATGAGTGTATAGCCTAATGTTACTGTGATATGTTAGCTTTGAGACTTTTTGTTGAGTATATGTCATGCAGTGACGTTTTTCTGGTGTAGATATGACCTCGTTGGGCTTGATTGTTCTATATACTTATCATATAGCTATAGTTTTCATGCTTTATTCTTATTACTAGTGGTTGGCAAGATTATGGCATATTTAGCCCTGTTAGGCCTAGTTTTGCATGATAGGTGACGTACATACTCTTGTATACTATTGTTAGTTGCTATGAACTAGGTTTTCTTCTTACCTGAGGATGGGATTATCTATCATTATCCGAGGGAGGTGATGGTTATGCTTGGTTGGAGGGGTGTGATTCATGTCTTGAAAGGCGATATGATTATTGGAGATTCAGCTTCGGATATACTAGGGAGGGACTGTTCCTATACTCTTAGACCTAGATGACGTACCCCGCAGTCTGTAGTCTCTGGTGGCCACATTAGATTGTCTGAGACTTAGGTGAAGCTCCCCAAAGTCTATAGTCTTCAATGGCTACGTACGAGTGTTTGAGACCTAGATGCCGATTCTAAAGAGGTCCAAGCACCTGTTGATATTCTGGGTTGGGGACCCCGATGTCTATTTTTTGAGTCTAAGACACCGTCACTTTTTCAAAGGGATTCGTCACACCGATTACTTTGGGCCTAAGACCTTGTTGTTTATGATTAGAGATATTTTTCTCCCACAGGGACTCTTCCCACCATTATGATATTTTGGGTCGAGAACCCGGTTGAGATAAGATACTTTGGGTCGAGGACCCAGTTGATTGCCCATGGATCCACACATCTATACACACCCTGATTGTGTGTGGGTTTACTTTCTAGGCTTATGGGGGCTCAGGGGGAGTTCAGGCTTAGATATTAGGGCCTTATACTCACGTACAGTTGGGTGCCTTTTTCTTGTACTTACCCCCCTACTTTTCTACATCTTCTCATATTGCAGGTTTAGGTTCTAGCCGTGGACATTGAATTTTGGGAGATTCGTGAGTATTAGGAGACTTTTGGTGAGCCCTTGCAGCTCTAGCTACTTCGCAATCTTCTTCCCTTCTGGTAGTCGTCTTTTGTATTCAGATATTGGCTTTGTACAGTATTGGTTTGTATTCGTAGGAGCACTTCTAGTTTTATATATTATTATGATTATTGTTATATATGTATTGGTATGTATTTGTGTCTATTATAGCTCTGTACAGTTGACTTCCAAGTTCTGGGTAAGTTGTGGTTATTTATATCGTTATATATGTCATGTTTATGACTAGAGATCTAGGACAAGTACCCTGGGGTTGGGTATTTAGCTTGCCTATAGGTGTGATCTAAGAGACGCCATCATCATGGGGACCGGGTCATGACAGATGTCTATGAGCCATCATTTGTTATACGAGTTGTAGTCATTAGCTCGTAGATTAGGAAATTGATGGGTGAGAATTGGCTAAGTTTTGGGGTATACTAAGAGGGGTTATTATGACTCATGAAAGGAACCACGAGCAGTGGAAAGTAGTTCATAGGTCAACTTCAGCTTGTCTTCTGCAAATTATACATGGGTGTACGACCAGTAGTTCCCTATGCATAATTTCCTCTGATAGATTTTTATTGAGGGTATTCTTGAAATTCTCTATCCTTCCTAACCCCTAAACTATATCATTTCGATCTTATAACTATCTAATAACCATCCCAACCCTCTCAATTTCACCTCATTCTCACCTAAGTCTCAAAATACAAAAATACTCTCAAGTTTCTCCTCCCCCCCCCCCCCCCCCAAGCTACCATTGAAGATTCAAGTTAGGTTTTCAAGGTCTATCAATCAATTTCCAATTTTCGAAGTAATTTTCTCCAAGTTATGTAGGAATTCATCCATCGGTCCCTTTCAACCATGGAGCCTAAAGAATCTTTTTAATAAAATTACAAGTATGTATTTTATGGGTTTTCCATATGATTCATGATTTATTCTTGATTTAATTATCTATTTATACTTGAATTGTTATAAATTACATGATTTCTATGATTTACAAGTAAATTCTCCTACATGCAACCTAGGGTTCATGAGATTATGAATGGACTCTTTCATTTTTTTATCCAATTGATAATAGTTGATATAATTATGCATGTTTTTAATCCAATTTGGTGAATTCAAGTCAATCATATGTGAACTCATACTTTGAACAAGTCTTCACTTATCAAATATTAATTATGAAATTTTAAGTCTTCATACAAGTTTATGAAAAGAGTGCCCTAAGACCCTAATGACACACTTAATTGAGGTGGAATTTGTAATGATGGAAGGACTACACCCACATTAGATGAATCATATGAAAATGATATATTCTATGAAGAAGCTTTTATGATTTGGATTGGCAGTTCATGAAATTTCCTATCCTACAGGACAAGCTTATCCCACATATGTATGATTCTTTATGATACTTTTACTTGACTATTCATAGTGTGCATTAACCATTCTCTTGTTTACTCATGTTTTGAATACCTATCTTATCATTCTTTCTACATGATCACTTGCACTACATTATTTATGTTTATTTGCATTGCCTGCATACTTAATAAATTTAAACATACTAACACATACTTCTTGCCTACATTGTTTTATAATTTAGGAGAGGGCTCTCATTCTACACCTCACTCACGTAGCTATATTTTTGAAAATTTTAAGATTGTGTGGTGAGCCCACATGCTTCGAGGTCAAGCCAAGTCTATCATTTCTTTCTTGACATTCGTAGTCTATGTTGATACTTTGAGATTATTTCATTTTATTGAGGGTGAGGTGGGAACATGTCCTAAAGCCCCAACCTATGCTAGATCTAGTAGAGGCATGCTTGGATTGTATGGAGTCCATGTTGTCTTACCCCTTCCCATGTTATACTATGTTTTTTGGATTTCTTTTGAGCTTTGTGTTATGTTTACCTATTTCTTTGCCTTATGTATGTTTGATATGCTAAGAGACTTGAATGGGGTTTCTTTAGAAATCCTAATTGTCGTGTCACGCCTAGGTCCTAACTTGGGTCGTGACACTTAACATTCATCCCCAATGGGACATAAGCTAGCATGAATAAAGTAATGGAAAGAGAACTAACAACCCAATGTGAATGTAATGATGCCTTTAAATGCAAATTTATGAGATTTTCTGAACTTGCATAAAAAATAACCCAAAATTATCTTCATGAACATGTATGTATATGAAATGAAGTGAAATAGCTGGAATGTAGGAATTCATAGAAGTAGATCCTGAAGAATCAAGTACTTTAGGCTGAAACAAAAGGAAAAAAGATAAGGATAACACTTCATCATGTCCATCGTCCTCCAAAGTAGCACATTCGACCTCTTTGTTCCTCCATAGGACTTGCCACTACCTTATTTCTCAAATTTTGGACATGCTTGTCTAAAAGTTCAACCAAGGCTTCTTTATAACTCTAAAAGGACAATAGATCTAGGAACGCCCCCATAGTTCCTCAACAAAGGCACATGGAACTCAAGATGTACCAATCCTAAATTCGAAGGTAAATACAACTCAAAAGCTACTTTGACAATACATCTCAAAATCTTTTATAGGCCCACATATCGTGGACTAAGCTTTCCTTTCTTATCAAAATTCATCACACCCTTCGTTGGGGAAATTTTCCAATAAATCCAATCACCAATACCAAATTCAAGCTCCCTTCTCCTTGCATTCGAATATGACATTTCACTACTTTGAGATGCCTTCAACCTTTCCTGAAGAAGTCTGACTTTTCCTATAGCCTTAAATACCAACTTGGGTCCTATCAGGGCCACTTCTCCTATAATCCTATGGGAGACCTACATCTCTTACCATATAAATTCTTAAAAGTAGTTGTTTTAATGCCAAAATGATAATTGTTGTTATATGCAAACTCAATCAATGGTAGATAATTATTCCAATTGCCTTTGAAATCAATAACACATGCCCTGTACATATTTTCCAAAGTTTGAATTGTTCTCTTGGCTTGTCCATTGATTTGAAGGGAAAAACAATACTTACCGTAACCTTGGTACCAAACCCCCATTGAAAAGACATTATAAAATATGAAGTGAACTGAGTACTACGATTTGAAATGATAAACAATGGCCCACCATGAAGGTTTACTAACTCCCAAAGATACATTCTTGCATAATCTTTAGCATAATAAGTAGTCTTAACATATAGAAAATTGGTTGATTTGGTCATTCTATCCACTACCACCCAAATTGAATCATGTTGTCTATGGGTACGAGACAATCCTGTTACAAAGTCTATATTCACACCCTCCCACTTCCAAGTGGGTATTTTAATATTTTGGGTTAGGTCTTCTAGACTTTGGTGCTCTTCTTTCACCTATTGACAATTAAGACATTCAACCATAAACCTTGACATATCTTTCTTTATAATTTTCCACCAATAAACTTTTCTCAAATATCTATAAATTTTTGTAGATCACGTATGGATGGAATATCAAGAACTATGTGCTTCACTTAATATCATCTCCCTTAGGCCATCAACATTATGACCATATAGGTGATCTCACCCTATCTCCCCGAGAGAAAACCTCAATCTTCTTTTCTCCAATCAACTTCTTCAACTCAACCAAGACCAAATCCATGTCATGTCTAGGAAAGGGGGGTCTAGAAGTGACACATCGAATGGGAACCTAAAAGTCTCCAAGTAAGCCTCATAGCATACATTCGCACATCATCGATTCAGAAGTATGTAAATATACATTTAAACGCATAGTTTTATAGGGCGGGTAAGTATGACTTACACTATGGGGATATCTTGAGGATAGGCATTATCATGTATTCACATTGCACATAAAACTAAAGGACGGATAAGGAGGACTCAAGCTATGGGTATATCATTGGACTTAGGACTTTCCGTAACATCTCATATCATATAATCATATCATCTATGCATAATATGTAACCATAAAATCTTAAATAAATACGCATATCACAATCCGTACGGAAGACTACAAGATGTCCAACAATACCTCTAATCTAGAATAGGTCGAGAGCTAAGACACGTCCTGGGTTCACCCTCAAAGTAATGAAGTAAGCATCATAATCATAGTAGGTAGATAGAATTCGGCTTGTCCTTGGATGATAGGACTCACCACAAGCAACTCTAAGTCAATCAACTAGCCATCAAGAGGTGGAAGGTGATAGTATCTGGTCCCTATATGGTTAGATCATGTAGGAAAAAGAGTATGTGTTAGTACGTTTAAATGTACTAAGTATGCAAGCATGCAAATGCTATTAACATGTAATCCTACAAATCAATGTTAGATGACAAGGGCAAATATATATATATATATATATATATATATATAGAATAAATCATATAAGAATGAATAATATATCAATATGCCATAAAGTTCATGATGCATGAATGCCATAATACTTAACAAAGCAGGGATGTGATCTCAACCGACATAAGACCTAGCGAGCTACTACTTGGAATTCTAATGTTCACCCTACACCGGAGGAAAGGGTTATCTACTTATCAAAAGACAGACCATACTTCTCCTCACGGGTCTCCCATTTTAGAAAAGTAACCTTACCTTACGGGCCTCCCATTTCAGAAAGGATTTTTCACACATAGCATAATAATCCACAAAGTGGCATAAACATAAACCTATGTTTGGCACATAGTTCAAGAGAAAGGATTGAGACCCTTGGGGATAGCCCACTTACTAATCTAATCTCATTCGGTGTTAGGTCAATATCCCACGAGAATACATATACATATACATGTTTTTAGAAAGGGGGACAAGTCTTTCAATATCGTAATAATGCATATTTAGGCCTAAAAGCCAAACATATTTCAATTAATGTCACACTTGGGCTAAAAAGACAAATCACCTTTTCATGTCAATATCCATGCATAGGAGTAGCTCATCAAAACTTATACATATTGGTGTAAACACCCGGAGTTGCTCAAAGAGCCAAATTATAGACATATTTATGATCACATTCTTGTCATATCTACATTTGTTCAAAATTGTAGTCATAGTCAAGGTTGGGCTTAACTCACATCAAATACTTCATAGAAACCAATTATCATGTATGAAAATGTCATGAATGACAATGAGAGGGGAATGGTCAATTAGAATTCATAATTTAAACTCACAATAGGAAGAATCCATATGAAATTTGTAATTAAATCAACAATTAAAACTCAATTGACATCACCCATGCATTGATTTAAAACTTCAAGAGGCATATATTATTGAACCGTCAAAATCTTAATGTAATTCATAATAATTGAACATAAATCACCTTAAATTCATCAAATAAATGCACCCACTACTTCAATTTAATCAAATCAACATTAATTTTAAAGACCCATATTCAAAGTAGCTTGAATTTCATAGAAATTGAGAAGTGTAGAAATTTGGGACTTCATGGTTGAAAGGGGACCATAAATTAACCCCACATACCTTAGATGACTAGAAGTTTTAGAGAGAAAAATGATTGAAGAAGAAGGTCTCCTTGAATTCCAAGTTAAATCTTCAAGTTACACTTGAAAAGGAGCCTTTAGGAGAGCGTGTTTATATATTCTAAGTGTTGAATGAATTTGAATAAGAGAAGAGAGGTGTATAGGCTAATTCAGATGTTTAGGAGGGCTTAGGAAGTCTAAAACAATCTTAGAAAATCACAAAAATTATAAACAAATAATTAATGAAACGAGCCTCAAAAATTGCCAATGGGCCATCTGAAGGGTCACCTCAAGGGGAGGTGTTGTGGACCATGGACCGTGAAGTGGTATGTGGTATTGTCCTTATCCAGAATTACAACATGGCTGGCTCTAACTAGTAGCCTCCCGACCCATCAAGTGCCATGAAGACCATAGGGGCTTCCATATAGTTGACGCGAGTTCTGGAATGTTAACCTTATACTTAGAACCATTCCTTATATTGAGACCTTCACGAAACACTTCGCCACGACCCGTGTTAAGGAACACAAGACCCCCACACAGACCGTACAAGGCTTCATGACCTTTATGGGATCCCCTGGTAGCATGCCTTAGCTAAAAACTCAACAAAATCCCTCCACAGACAGTCTTTTTGAAAACTTGCATACTTCATCCGAACTCAAATTCAAGTGAAACTGGATGTGTTGGAAAGATAACTCAAAGAGATTCAATTTCCTAGTTCATAGACCACCCAATTCTTCCGGTGCTATGAGATATAACGAGTTAAAGTTGATCCTTCTAACACTTCTTAAGATAAACTTAACCAATGAAATTCTCTTGAACATGGCTACATAAGGGAGACTCATGGTGATAATTCACCACCCAAAATGAGTTCAAAATCAATGCACACCACATCGATATGGTTTTCCAAATTTCAGGTCCTTATATCATCTCCCCCTTGGGAACATTCATCCTCGAATGGGCTAGAACAAGATTTGAAAAACTTGACTTAATCAAGAAATATACTAAATGAAGACCCATTAAAAAACTCATTATTTGAAAATCATAAAATAATCAAAACTCATATCAACACATCTTTTAAATCATTTTCGTACACAATACGCATGTCATGTCATGAAACTCAAAGAGTTTAAAGAATTAGGACCATATAGAATAGAAAGAACATAGTACCTTAGGCTTGAGTAGATTGGAAGAGATAGGGATATTTCCTCATCATGTCTGACTCTGCCTCCTAAGTAGTACTCTCCTCTATTGATTTCTCCAAAGTACTTTAACCGAAGACACATTCTTGTTGTGAAGCCACTTCACTTGTCTATCCAAAATTTCAACCGATACTTCTTTATAAGTCAAGTTCTCCTCAACCTCAACACCTTCCAAAGGTACAATTGATCTAGGATCACCAACTAACTTCCTCAACATAGACATATGGAACACTAGGTGGATAGAAATCATGTGCAAAGGCAAATCCAATCTATAAACCACATTACCAATCCTCTCAACAATCTCAAATCAACCGATATACCAGGGACTTAGCTTGCCCTTCTTACCAAAATGCATTATACCCTTCATGGGTGAAACCTTCACATACACCCAATCACCAACACAAAACTCAAGGTCCCTCTTCCTAACATCTGAATAAGACTTTTGGCGACTTTGGGCCATTTTCAACCTCTCTCTAATCAATTTCACTTTTTCCATGGCCTCAATTACCAAATCCAGTCCTATCAAAGCCATCTCACCCAACTCAAACCATACCACTAGGAATCTACACCTTCTCCTATATAAAGCTTCAAACAACAGCATACCAATGCTACCATGAAAACTATTGTTGTAGGAAAACTCGATAAACGGTAGATGTTCATCCCAATTTCCCTTGAATTCCAATACATAACCCCTCAACATATCCTTCGAAGTTTGAATTGTCCTCTCAGCTTTTCCATCGATTTGAGGATGAAAAGAAGTACTCAACTTTACCATAGTGCCACGCCCTCTTTGAAATGATTTCCAAAAGTGAGAGGTAAATTAGGTACCATCATCTGATATGATAGACATAGGCGGACTATGCAATCTAACTAACTCTTGAATATACAACCTTGCATAACCCTTGGCATTGAAATAGTCTTTACGAGTAGAAAATGAGTTGACTTGGTCATCCAATTGGCAATAACCCAAATAGAATCAAATTGCTTTCGGGTACGGGGCAAACCAACTACAAAATCTATATTCACATTTTCTCACATCCAAGTAGGAATCTCAATATCTTGAGCAAACCATTAGGCATTTAATGTTCCACTTTCACTTATTGACAATTGAGGCATTTGAACACAAACTTGTCTATGTAATTCTTCATACCATTCCATCAATACACTTCCCTCAAATCTCGATACATTTTGGTGGATCCTGGTTGTATATAATAATAGGAATTATGAGCTTCACTCATGACCACCTCTCTAAGGCCACCAATATCGGGAACACATAATCGATCTTGATACAGAAGCGCGCTATCTCTCCTTTGGGAGAAAACCTCTATCCCCTTTTTGGCAACCAACTTCTTCAACTCAATTAAAGAGCGATCTAAATCTTGTTTTGCCTTGACATCAATAATCATAGAAGACTCAACTCCATTCTGAACCTGAATGTCACCATCATTGGAGTCAGCTAACCTAACACCCAACCTAGCCAAATGATGAACATATTTAACTGACTCTTTCTTCCCTTCATAAATGTGGGTTGCACTTCCTATAGAAAGCCTATTGAGAGCATTGGCCACAATTTTAGCCTTGTCGGGATGATATAAAACACTCATGTCATAGTCTTTAAGTAGCTCTAAGTACCTTCTTTGCCTCAAGTTAAGATCTATTTGGATGAACACATATTGAAAACTCTTGTGATCAGTGAAATCATCAACCTGAACTCCATATAAATCATGTCTCCAAATCTTCAAAGCAAACACCACAACCGCTAACTCAAGATCATGGATCGGGTAAATTCTTTTATGCACTTTTAATTTCCTTGATACATAAGCTATCACCTTTCCATATTGCATGTGCACACAACCCAACCATATCATAGAAGCATCACATTACATCACAAACCCATCCAAGCCATCTGATAGAGTCAAAATAGGAGTCGATGTGAGTAGATCATTCAAAGTTTGAAAACTCTTCAGATACTCATCCGAAGATACGAACTTGACTTTATTTTGAGTTAACTTAGTCAATGAAGATGTGATAGATGAAAACCCCAGAACAAACCTTTGATAATAGCCAGTTAACCCAAGAAAACTCTGAATATCAGAAGGATTCAACGGTCTAGGCCAATTTTTCACAGCCTCGATCTTCTGTAGGTCAACTTTAATACCATCACCAGATACCACATGACTAAGGAAAGACACTTCACCCAACTAGAACTCACATATACTGAACTTGGCAAACAATTGTTTCTCTCTCAAGGTTTGATAAACCAACCTCAAATGATTTATATGCTCCAGCTCACTTCGAGAATAAATCAGAATATAAATGAAGACAACCAAAAAACTATCAAGCAAAGTATTGAAAACCTGGTTCATAAGGCCTATAAACACAACTGCAGCATTAGTCAAACTAAACGACATCACTACAACTTCAAAATTCCCACACCAAGTACGAAAAGTGGTCTTGGGAATATCACACTCCCAAACCTTTAACTGATGGTAACCGAAGTGAAGATCAATCTTTGAGAAATGAAAAGGTCCTTGCAATTAGTCAAACAAATCATTGATCTTTGGTAACAGATATTTATTCTTCACGGTCGCTTTATTCAATTATCAATAATCAATACACATCCAAAGCGATCCATCCTTTTTCTTCACAAATAGCATAGGAGCACCCCAAGGATATATACTTGGCCTGATAAAACCCTTCTCCAAAAGATCCTTCAATTGGTCTTTTAACTCATTCAATTTAGTCGGGGCCATACGATAAGAAGGAATGGAAATAGGTTGAGTATTCAAAAAGAGATCTATGCCAAAATACACTTCCCTTTTGGGAGGTACTAGGCAAATCTTTGAGAAAGACATCTCGAAACTCATTAACCACCAGAACCAACTCAAGAGTAGGTGACTCAGATTCCACATCTCTAGACCTCATAATATGTTAGATGCACCCCTTAGAAATCATCCTTCAGACCTTGAGATATGAAATGAACTGACCTTTAAAACAGAGTCACCACTCTCCCATTCCAAAACAGGCTCATTAGGAAACTAAAACTTAACCTTTCAAGTTCTATAATCAATAGAGGCATATGAAGCATGCAACCAATCCATCCGAAGAATAATATAAAATCAAACATCTCAAGCTCAACAAGATCACCAAGAAGGACTTTATGTAAAACTAAAATAGATCAACCCCGATAAACTCTCCGAGTAATAATAGATTCACCCACGAGAGTACAAACTGAGTAGGGCTCTCTCAAAAGTTTAGGAGTCAAACCAAACTTAACAGCCAATAGAGAAGTCAAAAAAGACAAATTTGCACCTGGGTCAAGCAAAGCATAAGCATCAAAACCAAAGAATTTTAACATACTAGTCACCACATCTAGAGTCTCCTCTACTTCCTGTCAAGCATGCAAGGCATAAAAATTTTTGTTCCTAGGAGCACCACCTTGAGGAATCCTTGGTTGGACTTGATCACCTTAAACCACTTGACCATGAAACTTCTTGGAAACCTTAGGACAATTAGCAATCTTGTGGTTCGTGCCACCACACCCAAAACAAGCACCAGTGTCCTTTTGGCATAAACCTAAGTGGTTCTACCAATAATTGTCACATATAGGAGAAGTTGGTCCACCCCCGGCCCATGTCTTAGGATGAGGCAATCTACCATTGGCAATCCTTGCGTTAGAACCTTGAACCTGTTAGAAGAGACTATATCCACAACCACCCTTAGAGTTGGAGAACCCACCATCATAATGGTCCTTCTTAGTATCCTTCACCTTCCTTCCTTTGAGCTTCTCACCTTCAATTTGTTCAGCATAAGTCATGAGCTTAAAGATGTCCATATCCCAAATAAACATAGTCATACGACACTCTTTCACAACCAAATCAGAGATCTTAGATATAAACTTGTACATTCTTGCATAATGGTCAGCTACTAGCATAGGAGCATACTTTGAAATCTTTATGAACTTGAGGGAATAGTCCCTCGCAGTTATGCACCTTATCTGAGATTGATAAACTCTATCGTCTTGGCCTCCCTAAGTTCAAGAGGGAAGAAATATTATAGAAGAGAAAATTTGAACTCTTCCCAACCAACTTGAGCATCCACAACCCTTTCCATCAACCATAGAGTATACCACACCTAAGCTACATCCAACTGATAAGCAGCTAACTTAGATTTCTCCTTAGAAGTCACTCTCATAACAGTAAACACGTTAGTGAGTTCATCAATAAAATCATGTACATCCTCATCAGCTTTGGAACCATAGAACTCCAGAGGATTCACCAGGTAAAATCTCTCACCCTAGAAGTCAAAGTCTGGACTTGAGAAGGAAGATTGGCCTACCTCACTTGACTGTCCATGGCTTGAACTAACATAGAAAGATTAGCATAGAGGTCATTAGGAGTAACTAGCTTTCCCATAGGATCTTGAGGTATTAGGTCCTCATTAATCGAGGCCTACCTAGGTAAAGAAGCTCTTCATGGAGGCATCTTCTGAAACAGTAACAATGACAGTATTAGCAATAAAAAATCTAAATATATGGTGCATAGCATGACACAAGAAACAAAGAAGTGAGATAATTCCTAAAACGTCACCATAGCCTCCTACTAATAGGTATGGTGCACTTCACACCCATGAACAAAACTCTATTCAATGTGTCATGTTGGACTCCGAGGTCATTTATAAACCTAGTGCTCTAAGACCATGTTTGTGACGACCCAAAAAGGGGGGCCTAGAAGTGACATGGCAAATGGGAACCCAAAAGTCTCCAAACAAACCTCATAGAATACATTCGCATATCATCAATTCAAAAATGCACAAATATACAATTAAATACATAGTTTTATAAGGCGGGTAAGTATGACTCACGCTATGGGAATGTCATGAGGATAGGATTATCATGGATTTACATAGCATATAGCATATAAAACTAAGGGACGGGTACGAAGGACTCAAGCTATGAGGGTATCATTGGACTTAGGACTTTCCATAACATCTTATATCGCATAATCATATCATACATGCATAATATGTAACCATAACATCTCAAAGAAATACAAAAACCATAATTTGTATGAAAGACTATAAGATGTCTAACAATTCCTCTAGTCTAGAATAGGTCGGGGGTTAAGACACATCCTAGGTTCACCCTCAAAGTAAAGAAGTAAGCATCATAATCATAGTAGGTAGATAGAAGTCGGCTTGTCCTTGGAAGATAGGACTCACCACAAGCAACTCTAAGTCAATCAACTAACAGTCAAGAGGTGGAAGGTGATAGTCTCTGGTCCCTATATGGTTAGATCATATAGGCAAAAGAGTATGTGTTAGTACGTTTAAATGTACCAAGTATGCGGACATGAATGCTATGAACATGTAAGTAAATCAATGTTAGATGACAAGGGAAAATA
>JBCEWC010014840.1:0-14112 GCA_038996855.1 Solanum aculeatissimum
TATGATGGCTTGATCGAGGGTCTTCGGGTCCTCTTTCGCCATGTTACATCTAGGCCCCCTATCCGGGTCGTGACATATTATATAAGTATGAAATAGCTATTACAGGAGAATTCAGTAGCATGACTACAGAAGTAGAAGAACAAAATAGAAATAAAATTATAAACAGAAACCTAATGACTAAATTAGAAATATGTAACATGTGCTATATAGATGAATACTCGTGCGCGTTTAAATAATATTATTACAAAGGAACATATACAACAAAAGAAAGTCAAGAAATAAGAAAAATGTATTTCACAAAATTACCAAAACTATTTAGTACAAATGTAATAAAAGAATGGAATGAAGCAGGACTAACAAATACATTAGGAGCTAGAATAAACTTTCTAAAAAGATGATTTATAAACCTATGTGAAAAACAAAAAGAAAATATGAATCTAGAAAAAATACTAAAACAAAATCTAACATGTTACACCAGTAAAACAACACCTCAATTTGGACGTACAAAAAAATTGTACAAGAAAGAATACAATAAAAAGCGTAATAAGAAATATAATAAATTTAAATCAAAATACAAATACAAAAACCCAAGGAAAAGATACTATGTAACAAATTATAAGACTAAAAGACCTTTCAAACCAAAGAAAAAACTAACAGAATGCAGATGATATAATTGTGGATAATTAGAACGCATATCTAAAGATTGTAAGTTACCAAGGAATCCTAAAAATAAGAAAATATCATAAATAATTATACAAGACAATGGATATACACAGATTGATTATATAGACTACGAATTAGAAAGTGAAGATAGCATATATGAATTATCAGAAAAAGAAGAAGAAAACGAAATAACCGATGATGAATTAGAAAAAACAGAAATTAATACAAATGAAGAAGATGACTGAAACAGAAATAAATATAATAACACAGGAAGAATACCAAAACCAAGAATCTTCAGAACAAAAAATAATATTTGACAACAACATATTTGAACAAATAAGGAAAAAAGAAATAGACTTTAGTATAGAAAAAGTATTAGAACTACCAAAACTAAAGCATTGGTTTAAAAAACCAACAAAAGAATATTATGTAATAAGCCGGAAAGAACACATAATAGATTGTACACACTAAAGGGAAAGTCAAAATACCTATACTCAATAAAAGGGAATTAAATAAAGAAATTGAAAAAATAAAAATGAATAAACCAATCAAATACGTACATTTAGGAGGAACAAAAATACTGATAAAAGCTTGCTTTAGAGAAAGAATAGATACATCTATAGAAATATATGTGGTGGATGACAGAATAATACACCCTATAGAAAAAAAGTGTAATAAGCGCAGTTAAAGGAAACCTCAAATACCAAAAATTTAAATTCATAATAAGTGCTCATTATTCAGTAGCATTATAAGATTCTAATATAGATAGATCACTAGTATTATACTTGAAAATGTCAGGAATAGAATTAACCCCAGGAAGCAAAATATTCACAGCAAGATGTACAAATTTATATGTATTAACAACAAACCATAAAATATCAGCAAAAAAACAAAATAAATAAAATAAAAATAGAAAACCCATTCTAACGAATAGTCACGGTAATAGATAATAATGATTATAGCTACCAAGAAATAGACACAGAAGATGATTTAGAATTAGTAAAAAAAATGTTAAGTACATCAAAGAGAATAAGTTATAGAAAAGATACATCTAGTATATCAAAGAGGATAAACTATATACCAGAAACACCTCAATCATCTAGAATGAGTACCCCGAGCAAAATAGACTATAAAATACCTCAAAGGCTAAATACAGAAAGTGATAATAATGAAATAAAATCTTACCATTACTATATGACAGGAATCATGGATGAAAGAAAATATTTAATATTAGTAAATACTGGACAAGAAGATAACTATATTACAAGAGAACTTGTAAAGAAAGAAGAAATCATAAGTAATAACCCAGAATTACTAGGAATATTAACAGAAGAAACTACTGTAAAAGAATTAATAGTAGGAGGAATACCAATAAAAATAAAATTTAAAATCCACCAAGGAGATAAAAATATTACCTTAGGAATAAAATGGTTAGAAACAGTAAAACCATATAACCTTGAAGAGAAACAACTAACAATCACATATGCACATAGAAATATAATAATAAAACGAACAATAATATGAAATTATATATACTTGCCAAAATAATAGTAGAAGGATACTATAATAGATATTATACGCCATTGATAGATACAGGAGCAGAAGATAGCATATGTAAATACAATTGCCTACTAGAGGAAAAATGGAAAAAATTAACAATACCATTAATAGTGACAGGATTTAACAATGAAGGATGTATGATAACACATAACGCAAAAAATATAAAAATACAAATATGGGATAAAATACTTACTATAGAAGAAATATATAACTTCGAATTTGCAACAAAAGACATATTATTAGGAATGTCATTCTTAGAAAGGTTATATCCACACATAATAACTAAAACACACTGGTGGTTTACTACCCCGTGTAAAACAAAAGTAGGAGCTGTAAGAGTACGGAACAAAAGACGTAAAACTACTGAATATATAAAAGGAAGTGAAAAGATAACACAAAAATTAGATTATATAAATGGAGATAATACACAAATAGAAATAGTCATATTCTCTATAGAAAAAATTAAAATAATAAAAGACAAATTGAAAATATTGTACAGTGAAGACCCCCTCCAAGGATGGGAAAAACATAAGTCACAAATAAAAATAGAGTTAATTGATGAAAATAACATAATAACACAAAACCCATTAAAATATAATTTTGATGACCTAGAAGAATTCAAAATGCATATTAATGAATTACTAAAAAAAGGATATATACAAGGAAGCAACAGTAAACATACAAGCCCAACATTTATAGTAAATTAACATAACGAACAAAAGAGAGGAAAAGGTAGAATGGTTATAAATTTTAGGAATCTAAACGCAAAATCTAAAACATATAATTATCCAACCCGAAACAAAATACTAAAAATAAGACAGGTACAAGGATATAACTATTTTAGTAAATTCTACTGCAAATCAGGATTCTATCACTTAAAACTAGAAGAAGAATCTAAAAAGTTAACAACATTTACAGTAGCACAAGGATTCTATGAATGGGATGTGCTACCCTTTGGATATCAAAATGCACCAGGTAGATACCAACATTATATGGACAACTATTTTAACCAATTAGAAAATTGCATAGTTTATATAGATGATATATTACTCTACTCAAAGACTTCAGAACAACATATAATACTATTACAAAATTTGTACATATAATAGAATCTTCAGGAATAAGCCTAAGTAAAACAAAATCAGAAATTATGAAAACACAAATAGAATTCCTAGGAATACAAATAGATAAAAATGGAATAAAAATGCAAACACATATTGTACAAAAAGTAATTAAACTAGATGAAAATATAGTCACAAAGAAAAAATTACAATCTTTTCTAAGACTAGTCAACCAAGTACGAGAATATATACCCAAGTTAGCAGAAAATCTTTAACCATTACACAAAAAATTAATAAAGAATATGGAATACCATTTCGACGAAAATGATAACAAAGACATACAAAAAATTAAAACTATGTGTAAAAAATTACCCAAACTATACTTTCCAAATGAAAATAAACAATAAACATACATAGTAGAAACTGACTCAAGCGACCATAGTTATGGAGGAGTGTTAAAATATAAATATAACAACGAAAAAATAGAACATCACTATAGATATTACTCAGGATCGTATACAGAAACACAACAAAAATGAGAAATTAACCGAATGGAATTATTTTGTTTATATAAATCTTTATCAGCTTTTGAACCATATATTGTTTATAATAAATTTATTGTAAGAACTGACAACACGCAAGTGAAATGGTGGATAACCAGCAAAGTACAAGATTCAGTTACAACAAAAGAGATAAGAAGGCTTGTACTAAATATTTTAAACATTACATTTACTATTGAAATAATTACTACTGACTAAAATATTTTTGCAGACTACTTGTCAAGAAACAGCTACAAACAATGAAGATATATTACAAGCTATGTTCAAAACAATGAATACACTTTCAAAGAAAGTAATCATACTTTCTGAAAAAATAGAAAATATGGATGAAGAATTACAAAAAATGAAGATAATAAGCCAACAACATGGCTCAAAATATGTGGAGCTATGTCGATTGGAAGACTTAAAAATTTCATAACTACAAGATGACGTTGGGACACACCAAAAAATCCATAACACTAATCTTTTCGATGTATTACAAGCTACAACAATTGCAGCCAGTATACCTACAAAAAAAGAAAGTTACATCAATACCAGCAGTTTATTATTCTGAAAACTTTTTGTACCCAAACCACAAAAAGAAATCATATCTCCCCAAACTACCACTTACACAGAAAGCCTAGAACGAGAAAAGAAAATTTACAACTACATATCCAAAAAATATATAGACAACATACATGAAATTCAGACCTTCTTAAAAAAAACCCCAGTTCCAAGACAACAACAAACCTAAAAAAAAATTATATCACCCAAAATCTCCAAGGATACAACAGCTTATAACACAACAAGCTATCAATGCTAATCTAGTAGCAACCTGCTACAACTTCGGACTACTAAATACAATATATACAATAGATAAAAACGAGATAGCAATGATCCCCGAGCGACATAAAGCATTCTTACACTACAAAAGAATTACGAAAGGAGCATTATTTTTCATAAAATGTTATGCGGCAACAACAGAAATATTACATAACGAGATAAAGCCAATGATACATGTCATTAAAATAGGACTTACGAAAGAAATAATAATCCCTAAAAAAATCGAATAACAGAATGAAATATCAAAAGAAGAAATACCTGCGTTCTATGCCCATAAAAGAACGATTGGACTAGCTAAAATATTACAAGAATTATCAACAAACTATTTAAAAGGAAACTCAGTATGGACTTACTATATAAGAGAACAGACCATGATCTACTCAAATTGTAGAGAAGTAAGAGAAGAAGATATGGAAGAAATCAGACAATTGATACTTAGTCTTTTAAAACTAGAGAAAAACCCGACAACTAGAGCTATACGAAGAAATATAATATCAGAAGAACTAATGGCCAGATATTGCAAGATGGTCAGCCAAAAATATCCAGATCACATATGCTCAAAGTGTGATGGAGAAGATAACTATGTGCCAGAAATACAATTAGAATAAGAAGTCTGCCAGAAGATAAGGATAAGAGCTAAGGAAATCAGTGTACCAAAAAAAGAAATAGTGTGTTAAAATTTTAAAAAGATGTAAAAGTTAGTGTCATAGTCAGTGTCAAGTCATGTAAATTATTAACAGTATCGAGTCATGTAAATTATTAAAGTTTGGTTTTTCTTTCTTGTAAAGTAATGTAAAGTTAAGAAAAGAAGTCTAAGTCATAGTTATGTTGGCCATATGTGATGTTTAGGAAACCAACTTTTATAAATAAGACATAGTCACCTGTACAGTAAAGGCCAAATTACTATTAAGAATAGTAAAGGCCAATTAGCTTTTTGTAATTAGAAGAGTCGTTTATAATTAATATAAATACAAGGCTTCCTTCATTCAAAGAGGGCAAGCAATTCTGATCACAAATCTCTCTAATCACCTCCTTCTCACTCTAAATATTGTTTTTTAAAGCAACTATGGAGTAATCGCAAGAAAATCTACAAAAACAGGTAATATCATTATCAATAATGTATAACTAAATATTTATATTCCTGATAATCTCTTAGATATTATGATATTTATCATATTATAATATTGGTATGATGAACTGTTTGAGTAAGTTTGCTATAGAATAATATGCTAAGAGTAGTTATGCCCAGACTATGCCATCCAAAATAGGGAAACCAAAAAGGCAGATAAGCTGTGATAGGGAAGTACCTTAAATGTTGAGGCGCTGTTAGGGTAAATGATCGAAGCAGAACACTATAGCAGTGACCGGAGAACAGTTTATAATACCTTTATTATAAGATGATAACTGTAATAATAAACAAAGAGGTTAGAAGGAATATTAATAAAAACCATAACATATGAAAATGATTAATACTTATTTTCTAGATGATAACATTAGATATAAAATGCTTATACTATACATATTAAAAAACATAAATGGTGATTTTAGAAGAAACATTTATGATATATTGGTAGAAACAGAAATAGAAGAATTCATAAATCAAGAATTTACGGAATTAACATTAGAAAGCTTAAATGATTTAAATAAATTAGATTATTATTTAGATTTAGAACTATATTCAGATCAATGATAAATCAAGAGTATCTGATATATTGGTTAAAAACAATAGATAACATAATGTTACTCGAACAATTATTACAAAATAATTTACACTCATATTTAGAAATTCAGAATGTAAAATATTTAGAGTATTTACAGAATAATATAAAAGAAACAATTAAATTAAAAACATAATCTAAGGAATATTATGTCAAAATATTTAACCACATCGCGCATGCCCATGTCAAAATATTTAACCACGCCCCACATGCCCAAATTTGTATCTTTCACATGAATTACTAGTCGACTAAACTATTAGTGCCAATAAGTCATAAATGACTTGGGGTCACTATAGGAATGGTTTAAGTAATAAAAAAGATATAGAAATATAGAAAAGACCTGGAGGGTCATTTCAACATCCACTACTACAAAAATATTCATCTACAAAAGTCAAGGACAACCATAGCCTCAGGGCGCATAAGATGAGGATGTTGGGCCTTCCCACTCTGCATACCCAATGGTTCCCTGACGGAGCAAGTAATGGTGCCCTAATGGAGCAAGTAATGCTAAGATAGTACTCTGACCTAAAAGAAAACTCAAACCTTAAAACATCAAAAACATTCTTCAATTCCTCCCTCAACATCAGTTCCCAATTAACTGAGCCAAAATTATCAAAATCACTCGAGAAAACCCAAAACTATGTTGAGACTGCCAAATAGGCAATGCAAAACCACTAGAGAACCTAAAGAACCTTACCATTGGGAATACATACAACAATCTAAAAGCCAACATTCTTTCCTCTTAGGATCCCTCTATCGGTCCTTAGATATCCTAACCACCACACCAGTTTGAAAGAATTCTACGCACCATTTACAAATCAAGCACAACAATGGTCGGAATATGGAATCTTGTTAGATTAAGAACCAAGATCCATCCTTAGGTTCCTAAAATCACAAACATGAGCTAAAATAAGAATTCTAAATAACCACTAACATGGAAAACAAACCTCCACCTTAACCAGACATACAAGTAGAACCACTCTGACCATCACACCTTTTCTTGGCAACAACCTCACTTCAGCTAACAACAACAGTGACAAGGAATAACCATCTAAACTAAGCATAATATGAAAGCTAAAATGGAAAACCAACTAGGGCAAGTGAATTAAGCACAACCTATCAATACGATTCTGCAAAAAATAGCAAATATAACTCCTATATCACAAGCATCCACTACAACAAAATAAAATCCCACACAAGAGTTGAAATACATAGTGGTATGGCTAGAGAATTATAACACTCAACTATACATCTACAATTAGAAGGGCAGGCAGTTGTTAGCAATATAAACATAACTTGTAAGAGTCATGGTCAATCTCATAGGAATGATATGTTAGATTCTAGCCTTGAAGTGATTAATTAAACTAGTTAATTATAATTGTTCTAAGAAATAATCTGAGGTTGGACTAAATTATCACTAGCTCACATATTTAAACAATTAAGATGTAATCGATCAATGGAGATAGGTCAAAGGTGTGCATAGTTGAATATAATTAAGTCTAACGTATGGTCTTAATTATTGAATCTCACTGTCAATTACTTATGAGTAGGCTAGAAAGGTGGTAACTACAATCACGAATAAGTCAATTGTATGTTTTGATGTGAATTGGTTAAGACTTCACGGGCAAGTTTTACAAGAATGCAATGGAACCTATGTAAATAAGGAGCAAAATTATCTAAAACCTTAGTCAATTGAATCCTATTATGGCATTCAACACAAATATGAATTACCCATGAATATTATATAATCCTTTCACCCTAAATATTCATCTTACTACAATTCCCAGAGATCTAAACATAAATCCAAGTTTGCAACCTCATATTCACAATTTTTAATTAAAGTAAAACACAAACTCAGAAAATCAATACACAAACATTAAATGTATTAAAAACCCATTACAAAAGTTTAACATTCAACTACATTGCACACTCCAACAATGGGGTTTTAGCCAATCATACTAAAAATAAAGATCAATTTACCTTGAAGATTTTCCATAGCTTCAGATTGCAAAGAATAGAAGGAAATTAGGTTAGAAATCTTCTTGACTTCTCTCAATTTGAATCTCCAAATCACCTAGCACAAGCTTCCTGTTCTAGAAGAATAAAGTGCAAGAATGTTGTCACAACCTGGAAGTGGGGCCTAAATGTGACATGGCGAAGGAGAACCCGAAGGATCTCGATCAAGCCATCATAGCATCATCACTCACATCACCGGTTTGGAAGCGTGGAAACATAAACACATAACACATAATTCTAGGGGAAATGGGGCTTTTAACTCAAGCTATGGGTATGTTGCCCGGAATGGGATGAGCATGAATGACATAACATATAGCAAGTATATCTAGGGGGCGGGTAAGTTGGACTCAAGCTATGGAGGCAATTCCGGGTTAGGGGACTTTCGACATATGCACATTCCCAACATTCACAATTCCATAAACATAATCATAAGGAAAATCAGAACATCATCTCCATAACATAATCCCAATAGTCATAACATCCCAAAATAAGCATAATACAACGTGCAAGAGTCTAACATGTCCAACATATCCTATACATAGATAGAGCGGGGCCAATACATAATCTGAGCTTACCCTCAAGTCATAAAGAAAGAAAATAAAAATGATACAAGAAAGAGGAAAGTAGATATTGCCCTTGGACAAAGGGCTCACCATAAGCAAGTAACTTCAAATGAGATCATTCGTCGTTCAATGGTAGATAGAGGTCATCGCCGGTCCTTACATGATTAGAACATGTAGAGAAGAGTATGGGTTAGCACAATAAAGCACTAAGTATGCGAGCATGCAATATGTGCACATGAACCTATACCAACCTACATGGCAAGGGCATATACATAGAAGAGAATATAGGAAAGAGCAATATATCAATATGCCATGATGATCATGATGCATGAAATTCCATAATGCTCATAATATAGAGGGGATGGAACCATAACCGACATCCAAACTCATTTGAGTTACAATATAAACATGCCCAATAAGGCCTCCCATTGGATCGGAGAAGATTACTTGCCAAAGGTAATCTACATCACACCTTATGGGCCTCCCATTTTGGTGTGATAGCCACCTTCCTTACGGGTCTTCTATTTTGGAAGGATTTACAAATCATAGCATATCATATCAAACATATCTTATGGGCCTCCCATTTCGGTAGTAACCTATGGTGGCATATAGTTTCAGAAAAGGAGTGAGACCCTTGGGGATAGGCCACTTACTACTCCAATTGTCAAGACCCGGATAGGGGCCTAGATGTGACATGGTGAAGGAAAACCTAAAAGCTCTCGATCAAGCCATCGTAGCATCATTACACACATCATTGGTTCGGAAACGCGGAAGCTAAACACATAACACATAAGCTCTAAGGGAGTCGAGACTTGAGACTCAAGATATGGGGATAAGAATGGGATTGGGAAAAACATGCTTACACATAGCACATAATAATGATCTCTAAGGGTAAGGGGAAATAGGATTCCACTATGGGGGCACACCGGGATTATGGGACGTTCCACATAAGCACATAGTCAATCAAAATCCCAACATTCATATCATGAGCATAATAAGAGAGAGTTGTCATAATCAAAGATAAATAAGCATAGTTTTACATAACACAAATGTTCAACATAAAGTCAATCGTGCAAGAGTCTAGAATGGTCCAACAAGCCTTTGCATAGATGAGCGGGGCCTCGATATGTTTGAGGCTCAACCTCAAGACATAAGAAAGTAAATAACATAACACAAAATAGCTAGAATAAACGGTGGCTATTACCCTTCAACAAAAGGGCTCACCACTATAAAGTCTTTACAAATGATCAAGCGTCGTCCAGTAGAATGTAGATATCGTCTCCGGTCCCTACATGGTTAGAACATATAGAACAAGAATATGGGTTAGTAATATTAAGCACTAAGTATGCGGGCATGAAAAGCACATGACAAGGGGACATGTGAGACGAAAAGATTTCACGTAGCCAAAGAATAATATAACAAGATACTATGCCATGATGCATGAGATGCAATCTTATGATCAATACATATAGACCGGGGAGGTGACCTCAACCCACAACATGGAAAAGACCCGAGCTAGCCACTACCCGGATCTGGACTACTTGCCAAGTAGTGCCCTAATAACCCTTGAGACAAGGGGAAACATAACAGAGTTCCCTATCTAAGGAATTAACCCATGGTGGCACATGGTTTGACAGAAATGAGTATGGGCCTTGTGGAGATAGTCCACCCGCCTCCAATCCCTTGGTACTAAGTCTCATCCCACGGAAATACGTATAGGTACAAGCAACTTCAAAATAGGAATACTTACATTCTTTTTCAAAACATGCATCATTAGTCAAAACAAACCATTGTTCAAATCATGTTCATGCTTAGGCTAAGGGCCATCAAAAGTTTACAAAACATTTCATGATCATGCCATGTCAATGCAATAAGAGTAGCTCATCTACATAGCATAGCATAACAAGCATTCAAAACATGTCAATATGGTGCAAGCACCCCATATGCTCAAAGAACCATGGCAAGGAGACTATGTGATCACAAGTCCTATCATTACATTTAAAACATGAGTTTCATAAAGAATTTCAATATGACAATAATCATGCATATGCCATTAATGAGGATCAAGAACATGGGTAATGAAATTCAATCTTAAATTCACAATTTGAAAGGTAAATCATCATAAATCCCACATACCTTAATTTTACCAAAGTAATTGCAATGTCAAACTTAGTCAAGGTCGTCTTCCCAATTTTTCTTCAAGGTTTCTTCAATGGAGGTCAAGAGGATTTTAGAATTTTCAAAGTGTTTGGAGGAGGCTTAGAATGGATGAAAATAGGTTAGGGTCTTGATTTAGGGGCTTAGGAGACTTTAGGATACCTAAAAGGGGCTTAGGGGTTTATTAAATCATGAAATTACTATTAATAAAATGGACTGTTAATTTCCAAACAGAGTCACAAGGTGGAGCTACAGTGCTCCTGAAGGTGATTCACAGACCGTACAACATACCATCAAACGAGACTTAGCCAAAATTTCAATGCAAACTCTCGAAGGACTTTCTGGATCACTTGATGCGAGGATTCACCGGCCGTTTGGCTTCACACGGACCGTGTACTGGTATGTGGAGCCACATTTGGCCCAAGAATCATTCCCCAGCTCATGCCAAGGTTCTGCCCCACCAAACGGACCCCTTGATGGGTCGTACCGAAGCTCATGGACGGTGGGGTGGTCCGTGGCCCATGACTTGTGTTTTGGGGTCGGTCCTGGCCACCCCCAACTCACTGAACCATGGAATAGACACCCACATGGACCGTACCAAGGATCACGGTCCGTGGACCTTGCCTTGGGCCCTTTTAAGGGCCTATCTCCAATGTATTCTGAATTTCAGGCAGTCCCACTATTTTGGCCATAACTTCTTCATACAAACTCCGAATTGAGTGAAACCAGTTGCCTTACGAAGCTAACCCAAAGAGCTTCAATTTGATATATGTAGAATCCCTTGCGGTTTAACCCTCATCAAAAGTTATTCTAGCTCAAAGTCTACTTCCCAAATGGCCTCTCTACGCCACCAAATGATCCATTTTGCGTTCGGCCACTTAAACTCAACCCATGGCTTCCAAAACTCAACCATGACAAGTATAAAATCATACAAGAATAACCATAAAGAGTTTTTCGATGAGTTTTAGGTCATTACATCGTCTCCCCCTTGGGAACATTAGTCCTCGAATGAGCTAAGACTAGGGATTGAGGACATCAATCACAAAACAAGAGACATACTGACCAAAACTCAAGAGATCATGCATCATATCTTAAATCTTTCAAAACTCATGTCAAAACATCATTTAAATCATTTTGTGCTCACGAATGCATGCAATGTCATGAAACTTAAGAAACAAAGAATTAGGATAAGTTAAAGGATAGAACCTAGTATCTTAGGCTTGAGTAGATTGGAAGAGGTAAGGATATCGCTCCTTCATGTACAACTCTGTTTCCTACGCTGCACTCTCCACATCTTGATTTCTCCAAAGTACCTTAACCAAAGCAACCTCCTTATTGCAAAGCCGTTTCACTTGTCTATCAGAAATCTCAACCGGTACTTCTTCATAAGTCAAATTCTCTTCAATTGTCACACTTTCCAAAGGTGCAACGGCCTTGGGGTCACCAATAATCTTTCTCAACATGGACACATGGAAAATCGGATGAATAGAGCTCATATCCAAAGGCATGTCCAATCGATAAGCTACATTGCCAACCCGCTCTACAATCTCATAAGGTCCAACATACCTCGCGCTCAACTTGACCTTCTTGCCAAAACACATAATACCCCTCATGGGGGAAACCTTCACATACACCCAATCACCAACATGAAATTCAAGGTCCCTCTTTCTCACATCCGCATAAGACTTTTGACGACTTTGGGTCGTCTTCTACCTTTCTCGAATCAATTTCACATGTTCAATAGCCTCAACCACACAGTCCGGGCCTATCAACGCTGCCTCACCAATTTTAAATCGACCAACTGGAGACCTACATCTCCTACCATACAAGGCCTCAAAAAAAGCCATAGCGATGCTAGCATGAAAACTATTATTGTAAGCAAACTCAACAAGAGGTAAATGGTCATCCCTGTTTCTCTTAAACTCCAACACACAAGCCCTCAACATATCCTCCAAGGTTTGAATTATTCTCTTGGCTTGCCCATCTGTTTGAGGATAGAACGCGGTGCTCAACTTAACCTTAGTACCAAGTCCCTTCTGAAAGGAATTCAGAAAATGAGAAGTAAATTGGGTACCAAAATCCAAAATAATAGACCTTGGCATACCATGCAACCTTACCAACTCCCGAATATAGACCTTGGCATACTCTTTGGCATTATAGGTAGTCTTGACGGGTAGGAAATGAGCGAACTTTGTCATTCTGTCAACCATAATCCATATGGAGTCAAATTGTCTTCTAGTACGGGGTAACCCAAACACAAAGTCATTATTTATATTTTCCCACTTCCAAGTAGGAATCTCAATGTCTTGTGTCAAGCCATCGGGCCTTTGATGTTGTATTTTCACTTGTTGATAATTGGGACATTCCGACATAAATTTAGCTATATCCCTCTTCATACCATGCACCAATACAACCCTGTCAAGTCTTGATGCATTTTGGTAGATCCTGGATGAATAGAATATTGTGAATTGTGAGCCTCTTTCCTAATAGTCTCCCTTAAACCATCAACATTGGGAACACACAATCAATCTTGGTACCGAAGAACACTATCTCCCCCTTGGGTGAAAACCTCAATCTTTCCATTAGCAAAAACTTCTTTAATTATACCAAAGAAGAATCTAAATCTTGCTTAGTATTAACATCAACTACCAAGGAAAATTCGGACCCACCTTGAACAAAGATGCCACCATTGTCGTTTTTGGTCAGCCTCACACCCAACCTAGCCAAACGGTGCACATCCTTTGCTACTTCTTTCTTTTCTTCATCCACTGTGCCACACTCTCCATAGAAAGTCTACTAAGAGTATCCTCCACAACATTAGCCTTGTCGGGGTGATAAAGAACACTCATGTCATAATCTTTAAGAAGTTCCAACTACCTCTTTTACCTCAAATTAAGATCCCTTTGAGCGAACAAATATTGCAAGCTTTTATGGTCGGTGAACAAATCCACATGAACCCCATAAAAATAATGACGCAAAATTTTCAAAGCAA